>PVIY010004014.1:0-106923 GCA_004026745.1 Myrmecophaga tridactyla | reverse complement strand
TCAGTTTAGTTGAGACCATAAATACATGGAAACTTTTTTTAGAAATATGTTTCTTGACAAATCTTCACACACATACAGCTTGTACATGTGTACAATCAGTGGCTCACAATATCCTCACATAGTTGTGTATTCATCACCATGACCATTTTTAGAACATTTGCATCACTCCAGAAAAAGAAATAAAAACAGAAAAGAAAAACTCAACCATCCCATACCCCAATCCCCTTCCTCTCATTGACACTAGTATTTCAATTTACCCAATTTATTTTACCCCTTATCCCCCCTATTATTTATTTATTTATTATCCTTATTTTTTACTCATCTGTCCATACCCTGGATAAAAGAAGCTTCAGACACAAGGTTTTCACAATCACACAGTCACATTGTAAAAGTTATATCATTATACAATTGTCTTCAAGAATCAAGGCTACTGGAACATAGCTCAACAGTTTCAGGTACTTCCCTCTAGTCACTCCAATACACCATAAACTAAAAAGGGATATGTATATAATCTCTTGACTCTGAAATCTCTTAGCCATGGAAACTTTAATTTGTCTCATTTCTCTCTTGCCCCTTTTTGGTCAAGAAGGCTTTCTCAATCCCAGGGTGCCAGGTCCCAGTGCATCCCAGGAGTCCTGTCCTACATTACCAGGGAGATTTACACCCCTGGGAGTTATGTTCCATGTAGACGGGAGGGCAGTGAGTTCACCTGCCCAGTTGGCCACATCTGAGCAACGAATGAGGTTCTTTGGGAGTGACTCTTAGGCATAATTTTAAGTAGGTTTAGCCTCTCCTTTGCCAGAATAAGTTTCATAGGGGCGAATCCCAAGATTGAGGCTCACCCTGTTGATTTGGTTGTCCCCACTGCTTGCTAGAATATCAGGAATTCTCCAAATAGAGAAGTTGAATATTTCCTCCTCTCTCCCCAGTCCCCCAAGGGGACATTGCAAATACTTTGGGATATATCAGGGCATCACACTAACCTGTACAAATCAACAAGATCCAGTGCCCTATTCAAGATTCCATGTAATTATTGTGTTCAAGATTTCAAAAGTGTTTAAGATTTCAAAAAGAAATACAATTTACCAGAAATGAGTTGTATCTTATAAAGTGAATTTATTAAGTTACAAATTTACAGTTCTAAGGCCATAAAAATATCCAAACTAAAGCATCCAGGGAAAGATACCTTGACTTAAGAAAGGTTCATGGCTTGGAATACCTCTGTCAGCTGGGAAAGCATGTGGCTTTGGTTTCTGCTAGCCCTTTGGCTCCTAGTTTCAAACAGTTTCCCTGGGGACATTTTCTTTCTGTACCACCAAACATCTCTCTCTGTGTTGGCTCTGAAGCTTTTCCAAAATGGTTCCCTCTTAAAGGACTCCAGTTTGAGACCCATCTTGAATGGGTGGAGACACATCTCCATGGAAACAACTTAATCAAAAAGATCCCACCTAACAATATTGACTCAGGATTAAAGAACATGGCTTTTCTGGGGTACACCACAGTTTCAAACTGGCACAATGTCATTAGCCATCAGGGAAATGCAAATCAAACCACAATGAGATACCATCTCACATCCACTAGAATGGTTACTACTGGAAAAAAAAAAACCCAGAAAATAACAAGTGCTGGTGGTGGGACATATACATTGCTGGTGGGAATGTAAAGTGGTGCAGCCGCTGTGGATGACAGCTTAGCATTTCCTTGAAAGTTAACTATGGAATTACTATATGACCTGGTATTTTAGTTTGCAAGCTGCTAGAATGCAATGTACCAGAAACAGAAAAGGAGAATTTATTAAGTTGCAAGTTTACATGTTCTAAGGCTGTGAAAATGTCCAAATTAAAGCAAGGCTATAAAAATGTCCAATCTAAGGCATCCAGGAAATGATACCCTGGCTCAAGAAGGCCAATGACGTTCAAGGTTTCTCCCTCAACTGTAAGGGTATATGGTGAACATGGTGGCATTTGCTAGCTTTCTCTCCAGGCTTCTTGTTTCATGAAGTTCTCTCAGGGGCGTTTTCCTTCTTCATCTCCAAAGGTCTCTGGTTGCATGAGTTCTAAAGCTTTTTCCAAAATGGGTCCCTCTTAAAAAGCTCCCATAAAAAAACCCACCTAGAATGGGTGGTCATACAGCTCCATCGAAACCATCTAATCAAAAGTTACCACCCACAATTGGGTGGGTCACATCTCCATGGAAAAAATTAAAAAGCTCCCACCCAGCAATGTTGAATGAGGATTAAATAGCTTTGTTTTTCTGGGTTATACAACAGATTCAAACTGCCACACCCAGCAATCCCACTTCTAGGTATATACCCAAAAGAATTGAAAGCATGGACTAGAACAGATATTTGCACACCAATGTTCATAGTGACATTATTCACAATTGCCAAATGGTAGAAGCAAGCCAAGTGTCCATCAATGGATGAATGAATAAACAGAATGTAGTATATATATACAGTGGATTATCATTTGGCTATAAAAATGAATGACATTCTCAATAGCTGAACAGATATTTACACACCAGTGTTCATAGGGCATTATTCACAATTGTCAAAATGTAGAAGCAAGCCAGTGTCCATCAATGGATGAATAGATAAACAGAAATGTAGTATATACATACAAGGATTATCATTTGGCTACAATATGGATGAACCTTGAAGACATCATATTGAGTGAAATAACCCAGATGCAAATGGACAGATAATGTATGATCTCACTTACATGAAATAAGTAGAAAAAGCATATTCATGAAGTCAGAAAGTAGAATACAGTTTACTAGGGGCCAAGTGGGGATGGGAGTGATAATTTAATATTTAATTGGCATGGAGTGTCTGTTTGGGATGATGGAAAATTTTGGTAGTGGATGATGCTGATGGAAGCACAACTTTGTGCATGTGATTAACACCCTTGAATTATATATTCAAAAAGGGGGGAAAAGGGAAAGTTTAGGTTATATTTAAGTTACTGCACACCCCCACACACAATCTGATACAATTTAAACAGTGCTCTAAAGTTAATAGTACCATTATAATAATATTGTTTCATGAACTGTAACAAAGGTACCACACTAATAAAAAATGTTAATAAGGGATCACTGTTTCAGAGAGGGTGGTATATGGGAATCTGTGCTCCTGAACGATGTGTTTGTAAATCTACAATTGCTCTAAGGGGGAGGGAAAGTCCAGTCCCTTCTGGGAAATAACATGGGAGTAGTCAGTCCACTTAGCCCCCTTCAATCCTTGGAACACTTTTGTCTCTTGGACATCCCAGTTCCAACACCTCTAGGAGCGTAGGGTTTGGTGAAGGCATTTAATTCCCCGGGGAACAAAGCAGCACCACCATCAAGGCTTACTTGCTGTTTAGAGTGGGTCAAGGACGAATAGGAACAAATTCCTCTCACTTTTGTTCATGTTTCCTTACTGCAAGAATCATAACAGAATCTAATATCTCAATGGATTAAACTGTCACATTATCATATTAGGGAGAAATGC
This sequence comes from Myrmecophaga tridactyla, assembly GCA_004026745.1. Lineage (NCBI taxonomy): Eukaryota > Metazoa > Chordata > Mammalia > Pilosa > Myrmecophagidae > Myrmecophaga > Myrmecophaga tridactyla. Next base: position 103,433 of record PVIY010004014.1, on the reverse strand, counting down.
CCCTAAAAGCCAGACTGTGGGATCTGTGTATGAGTCAAAAATCACTGATCTCTGGCTTCTATTAGTGAAGTTAATAGGCCAAATGGTGCCCAGCATGTCAACAATAGAGGGAAAGGCATTTCTACAGGGAAGGGCTATGGAAATGCTCTCATCACACCAGGGGTCCTCAAAGTTCAGATTTCCTTGGTCTACAGGGGAAGTCTGTTGGGACCAGGATATCTGACTTCTAGGTCTGGGACAGACTTGCTCCTAGTATGACCCTGTGAAGTTTGTTGGTTGATCATCTCTAAGAAGTTGCATGAAAGAGAGAAACGTTTGCCTCCCTCTTTTCCAGCTACTTCTCTTGACTGTGGCTAACATCACCCCAGTCTGTTGCGGGGAATTGTTGTGAAGATCAAGAGAAACATACATGTATTTTTTAACGTAGACGATGTGCTTGTAAATTTGCATTTTGAAAAATTAGAAATGCCCTGGAGTAATCTGCCAACTCCTCTCAGAAAAGAAAGAAATCTTTACTCTGCTCAGAACAAAAAGATCCTTGCTAACCTATGAAAACTCTAACATAACCTTGTAGTGTTATCTAAGAATTTGTAACACATTTCGTAAACTTTCTTTCCTAGAATGACTCCAATTACATGATCTCTGAGCTCTCCCAGCTTGAAAATTCTGTATCTGTGATTTAGAATTTATGACATTTATTTCAAAAGGTTTTTGAAACAGCACACATTATCATATATTATAACTAGAAGTTCAATGTAAACATTTCTTCTAAGATTTAAGAATACTGGAAGTAAAGAGGCTATGTCATGACCATGCTGCCCAGAGTCACTCACAAAAGGGCATTTTTATAACAAAGCAACATTATTCAGCACTTATGCTGCCATTATAATTCTATGATCTGTCAGTTTGGAATTAAAATAATGGCCAGGCTGACATCCTCCATACTGTCGCTGTCTTAGCTCAGGAAACTGCACAATCTACTTTTCAAATTCCAGAGCTTAAGATGTTAGAACAATGCCTTTAACTGATTTTTTTAGACTTCTCTTTCTCAGGCTCACTTAAAAATTAGCAATAATACCATGTTAATAAATTCAGTTATTCCATGGTTTTGGTTTTTTTTTTTTTTGCATTTTTAATGTTATTTATTCTAGCAACTGTGACATTCTTACAAAAGCATAATTTTAATAGTGTTATCTGCTCAGATACTTTAATTAGCAGTTCTCACATATACAGATTGATAAATCATCTTTGATGTTCATGGAGCCTACAGCAGTAAGAGTTATAACCATACAAGAAAATGTAGTTAAATTGAAGCTTGAAAGATATCACATGAAAAGAAGGTGGCTCCTGTCTTAGTGTATTCTAAGTGGACGATAAATAAGCCATCTGCCATAGCCCCCTAAGACAAATGACAACAGATGACAATCACACATGATGAACTGGTTTCCAGAGGAGTTCTTCTCTAGCAGAGACAGTAAAATGGATGGCAACTCATTCTTTGAGAAAGGATTCCTATTAAATAGCCGGAAACAGCTATCAACCAAAGCCATTATTTGTTCACATCACATCTTTGTATCTTCAGAATTGGAGAAAGAAGAGGCTGTACTGTGGGCCTGTTCTTTAGTGGTGCATGAGTTGTGAACTGACTCTGCCAATGCTTCTTCTTTGGATTCCAGGGTGTCATCCAATAGATCAGCCATGGAGGAAACAACAGAGATTTTCTTAGCCTGGAAATAATCATAGACCTTCTTTCCAAACACCAAGAGTATAACATTCTTGCTACTGCTCTGTATTCTCTCCACGACCTTCTCATATGGTTCATCCAGCACATTTACCCCATTCACTCCAAATGGCGATGTCCTCATGTTCTAGCCCAGCCAGCTCAGCAGGGCTGCCCTTCTGCACCTCTTTTTTTTTTAAATTTATGAAACATAACCACATACAAACACAAACATCCTTACCATATGATCATTTCATTCTTGTTATATAATCAATAACTCACAATATCATCACATAGTTGTATATTCATCACCATGATCATTTCTTTGAGCATTTGCATCAATTCAGAAAAAAAATAAAAACAAAACAGAAAAAATTTCATACACACCATGCCCCTTACCCCTCCCTTTCATTGATCACTAGCATTTCAATCTACTAAATTTATTTTAACATTTGTTCCCCCTATTATTTATTTATTTTTAATCCATATATTCAACTCATCTGTTGATAAGGTAGATAAAAGGAGCATCAGACACAAGGTTTTCACAATCACCCAGTCACAGTGTGAAAGCTATATATTATACAATTATCTTCAAGAAACGTGGTTACTGGAGTACAGTTCTACATTTTCAGGCAGTAGAACTGTACACCTTAACTAAACAGGTGATATCTATTTAATGCGTAAAAATAACCTCCAGGATAACCTCTTGACTCTGTTTGGAATCGCTCAGCCATTGACACATTATTTTGTCTCATTTCTCTCTTTCCTCTTTTGGTTGAGAAGGTTTTCTCAATATCTTGATGCTGAGTCGCAGCTCATTCTAGTATTTCTGTGCCATATTGCCAGGAAGGTCCACACCCCTGGGAGTCATGTCCCACGTAGAGAGGGGGAACGCGGTGAGTTTGCTTGTTGTGTTGGCTGGAGAGAGAGGCCACATCTGAGCAACAGAAGAGGTTCTCTTGGGGATGACTCTTAGGCCTAATTTTAAATAGGCTTAACCTATCCTTTGTGAGGTTAAGTTTCTTATGAATAGACCCCAAGATTGGGGGCTCAGTTTATTGCTTTGGTTGTCACCACTGTTTGTGAGAATATCAAGAATTCTCCACTTGGGGAAGTTGAATTTTCCCCCTTTCTCACCATTTCCCCAAGGGGACTTTTCTGCACCTCTTTTGACGAATGAGACTGGCAGATTCTGAGTTGCATTTAAGCGAAATCTATAGCCATTTTCACCTTTAAGCAGCCTGCAGAGTTTAGGTTTCTGATCTCCTACTTTCTCTGTAGTATCTGGACTTGAGACCTCCAGAGAAGTAGAAGTGGGAGCTGGAGCCTCCTTGACAGAACTGTTGGCAGTTCTTGACTTTGATAGTAGAGAAATGGAGAAAAATGAGCCAATCTATACATGTAGCTTGTTTGTCTACCACCAACAGTGAACTCTGATCTCCACCCTCCCTAATCATTTCCACCACATGGTCATGATCAAGGGCTTCCACAGACTTGCCATTGCCAGCCACTACCAGGTCACTGCTCGTCAGGGCAGCCTCCTCTGCTGGGCTTCCGGAATCTATGTCCTTGATGATTCGACCTTTCTGTTCCAGGCCTGTGCTCAGGTAAAACGATAGCCACTGCTTCCTTTCTTCATCTCTACAACCAGAGGCTTGTGGGGTAGCCATTTCAAACTGGCTGTTTCTCTCTTGAATTTTATCTTCTGCTCACTGTGCTGCTTATCAGTTTCCTTATCTACCAGCAGGAACATGACATGGCTTCCTGACTTCTTCACCTTTTCAGCCACTTCCTCATGGCTGGCGTTTTCTACATTCTCTGTGTTCACTTCAATCATGGACCATCAGCTAGAATACCAGCTTTCATAGCCACACCTTGAGGTATTATATCAGTCATGTATACTCCCTTTTTCCCGTAGACAGTCTTCAGAGAGAAGCCATAGCTCTTTGCCTCCTTCACCAGGTAACACAGCCAAGGCTGGATCCAAGTCTGCTGTCGACCATTCATCACCAGGGGCAGTTCCCTATCATTGAAACCTGGCACCTTCTGACTTTTTCCCAACTCCTTCAAGTCCACCTGTTTTTTAATGGCTTTCTCATAGAAATTTCCCTTCAAAACTAGTTAAGTCACTGAATGCCAACTCTTTCTGACCAAACCCACAACCTGTATATGTTCTTCCTTGTTGACAAAGGCACTATTAATCTTAGGAACTCTGTCTCCATCCTGGAGGCCAGCCTTCGCTGCTAGGCCACCCTTCTCAACTACCTGGATAGGTGACCATCAGTGTCTGTTGTAGTTTGCTAGCTGCCAGAATGCAATATACCAGAAACAGAATGGCTTTTAAAAAGGGGAATTTAATAAGTTGCTAGTTTACAGTTCTAAGGCCAAGAAAATGTCCCAATTACAAGTCTATAGAAATGTCCCATCAAAGGCATCCAGGGAAAGAAACCTTGGTTCAAGAAGGCCGATGAAGTTCAGGGTTTCTCTCTCAGCTAAGAAGGCACATGGCGAACACAGCATCATCTGCTAACTTCTTCTCCTGGCTTCTGTTTCATGAAGCTCCCTGGGAGGCATTTTCCTTCTTCATTTCCAAAGGTCACTGGCTGGTGGACTCTCTGCATCATGATGCTGCAGCATTCTCTGCTCTCTGAGAATCTCTTTCATTCTCCAAAATGTTTCCTCTTTTATAGAACTCCAGAAACTTATCAAGACCCACCCAAATGGGTGGAGACATGTCGTCACCTAATCCAATTTACCAACCGCTCTTGATTAAATCACATCTCCGGGGAGATGATCTGATTACAGTTTCAAACATACAGTATTGAATAGGGATTATTCTGCCTTTATGAAATGGGATTTTGATTAAAACATGGCTTTTCTAGAGGACATACATCCTTTCAAACAAGCACAGTGTCCTTCTTGATTTTCAGGAAGAAGTCATAACTTTTCCCTTCTTGTTTGGACACCTTACATTCTCGGGGTTTGAAAGTACAGTCCATTTCTGAATCTGGAATTAAGAGTGCTTCTCCAGTCACTTGAGAATTCTCTCTCTGCTAGCTAGCAGTAATCTTAGAACTCACTGGACTTTGAACAAAGATCAATTTAAAAACTGATGTATTTAACAGGGATGTGTGGTCTGAATTCAAGGGACTTCTGACTTGCTTCCTACTAGCTAGCTGGGGCCTGAGCTGGGAAAGTGGGAAAAACCCTCAGTAAACTCAAATGCACTGGTCCACCTGCCTGACTGCCTGGGGATGCCACTCCTTGCCTGCCCCTCCCAGGGAATCTAGTCCATGTTTTGTGGAAAAAGTAACTTGAAAAGATATTGGAATAATTACTATATAATACGGTAATGATTATAATCAAAGTGTTTTTCAGACGCTTTGAAAACACAATAATAATACAATTATAAGGAACCTAAGAGAATTAGTTGACTCTTTCATTCTACAGATGAAGAAACCGGGTTCAGAGGTCTAGGTGACCTGACCTGCCCAATTTAGTGTTAACTAATTTATAAGCAAGCTTATTGCAAAAAAAAGTCTATTGAAAGGGAATTATTTTTAAAAGCTATAATAAATTAGTGTATTTGTGTAAGTACAATCATCCTTTTAGTAGGTTATTTGTCACAGGATCTACATAATATGATAAAGGGAATTTTACATACTTTCAATCTAGAATAAGTGAATTTGAAGGTCTGTTCCCTGAGTGTATGGACTGAAGGAAAGGAAACCTAATTAGAATAGGTCATCATAGAATGTTCCAGAAATAGGTTCAGCTGACCTAAGACCCAGTGTATAGACTTCCATATCAGAATCACCCACAGCAGTGTGTTGAAGGCTTTTATGCTCACAAGACCCTAAAATAATTTTCACCATAGGTTTGTATATTTGAAACAGATATAATTTCTGACATACTGTAAAGAAACAAATGTTAAGATCAAATTTTCTTATCAACTTTAAATGTACTTAAAATAATATAAATAGCATAATGGTTGGTTGCTATGATACATCGTATGTTAAAAACTAAAACTAAACAGTCCCTTCTTTAACATTTGATAATTACATCACTGTTTTTCCTCCTAATTCCTCCACAGAATTTTATCTTATTATGGTCTTTTATTTTTGCTTAAAAGTCTTTTATTAGGAGATGCAAAGGTAGCTCAGTGGTAGAATTCTCGCTACCCAGGTTCAATTCCTGATCTGAGCACTTCTCCCAACTCCAAAAAAAATCAACATATGGTGCTGCAATAATGGATAGTCATATGGAAAAAGAATGAAGCATGACCCCCACCATACAGCATACAAAAAAAAAGTCTTTTCTTAATCACCGTATCACGCTTCTCTGCAACAAAAATATGAAAATAAATAGAAATGCAAATTAAAAAATTTTCTATAACAACAAGTTTGTAGGTATTAACATTGTTCTTTTGATTTATCATTACAATTCTTATTTACATACAAAACATTTTATTAAAATCAGTGAAGATAAAAAGTAGTTGTTAATAGAAATCTCTCTTAATGAAATGATTAGGACTTATTTTTTTGCAATTGGTGCATGTACCTATGGATTAGTATGGATGGCTACTGCTAGAATAAGACTGGGTTCCTTATCACTTTTATTTTTATTTCTTCATTTTATAAATATAAACAATGAGAAAACTTGTCACGTTAAAAAGTGGATAGGAACGCAAGGAATTTTGTTACTGCAATGTGAATCAAGTTTGAATTCCATCTAAATTATATTTCAAAATTGCAGAATGATTTGTCATCAAAATTTATATTTCATGATCTATCAGCTAGCAACTGGATTAGATCCTCCTTCAGACTATTGAAAGCATAGAATTGGAAACCCCCTAACTTAAAAAAGGTTTGTAACTCAGTTAGTAGTCACTCACATTCTTTATTTCTGGGGAGTCTACCAAAAAGGCTTTACCAAGATCATTAAATGACCATGAATTATATTTGCTACTTAGAGGCTTCATGTTTAGTCCTTTAGACTTAGGCAGGGTTAGGAAAATTGTATCAATCTTAATTGAATTAAAATCTTGCCAATTAACTTTTTAAAAATGAAATGTTTTTAATCAACCACAAGCTTGAAATATATTTTGTCAAAACTTAGAGTCGCAGATATAACATGTACAATCTGTGGGAAATATCTGCCAAATAGACTAAAGAGCCAGTCCTCTTTGTCCAGCCAATCAGCCATTTTTACTTTCAGAAAAAGCCTGACTTCACTTTTCAATTCAAATTAATGTGTTAAATTACATTTAAAATATTATAAAAACCACTGAGAATTATCTTCAGGAAAAAAAACAATTAAGATTACTAAAAAAGATTAAATTGATATAATTATATGATAATGTTTTATAGCACGTTTAAAAATGAAACAAGGTAATAAGTCAACTTGCAGTTTCTTATACTTAATTTGTAAAAATGTAACATAATGTACTATATTTAGGTTATTTATAAGTTGTGTCATAAATGACTTAGGGTCCTCTGGTAAGTGTGTTTGTATCAAACTCTGGTATTCATTTTTTGGGAAAAGTTAAATAAAAAAATAAAAATAAATAAAAACAAGAAAAAATTAAACTCCATTAATTTTTTTAAAAAACATAATCAATGTTGAATGCATGAATTAATGAAAGAAGAATGTATGCACCACTAGAAATACTTGAATCCAACTATTAGCATATAATTTCTTGTTAATTGGTGGAAAAAAATTTTGATAAGATAAAGTAAGATGAGAATTGACCATAACTGGAATAAATATTTCATTGTTTGCTCTAACAAATTTTAACTATGTTAATATTATTGAATAATATTATTCAATATATCCAAATCCAAAATAAATCAAATGCAATTTTTATCTATGAGTTTATTCTGAAAAATTAGGTACTCTTAAAAACATTTAGAAGAATCAGATTCACTCACTGTTTTAGTTTGTTAATGCTTCTAGAAATGCAATATACCAGAAATGGGTTGGCTTTTATAAAGGGAATTCACTAAGTTGCAAGTTTATAGTTCTAAGGCCATAAAAATGTCCAATCTAGGCATCCAGAAAAAGATATCTTGACTCAAGAAAGTGCCATTGATGTTCAGGGGTTCTCTGTCAGCTGGGAAGTCACATGACAACATCTGCTAGCCTTCTTTCCCAGCTTCTTGGTTCAAACAACTTCCCTGGAGGTATTTTCTTTCTGTATCTCCAAATGTCAGCTGTGAAGCATTTTCCAAAATTGTTCCCTCTTAAAGGACTCAAGTCAACAACTCCACCTTCAGTGGGTAGAGACACATCTCCATGGAAACTAACGAATCAAAAGGTCCCACCCAAAAAGGATCAAAGTTCAAGGTCAGTCTGTGGCCTTTAAAAGATTTCCCAGAATCCTTTCTATTCCCTGTAGTTAGTACTTAGAGCAAGCAAGAGGGGGTTGTGGATGGCCCTTTGATGGCCAATTCAGTGTCCACAATAGGAACAGAGGAGAAGTAGAGAGAGGTGATAGGGTTGAAAAGAGGGAACATGCATGAAACAGTGACACTTTCATTGTTTGACATGGCAAAGATGACTGATCTCCCAGGGACCAGATCGGTGCCAAAGCTGGTAATCTGGTTTGAAATTTCTTACTCAGTGAAGAACTGAGCAGGACCAGTCTTGCTGCTGAGCCATATCAGGAGTTACTCAACATCATATTACCAGTTCTTCAAAGATGCCCTGGTCTTGAATGAGCTATGGGAGTTTAGGAAACCTGTGACCACATTTTGGCCTAAGAAGTATTTGGGAGGGTAGAATAGTCCTCCCCCCAAGAGTGATGATGGCAATGGAAGATAATGATGCCCATCAAAGCTGTGATCTCAGGAAGGTCATGGACAGCAGAGAGAATGGTGGAAATCAGGATGGGAAGACCAGAATGGAAGAATGCAAGACAACTCTTCCTGCACTCTGGTAACATAGAACACTGGAAAACTCAGAAAGAGTTGGGGACACTTGAGAAAGGGTGACTTAGAACAATATCTAGTAAGAGCTGGCCTTGAAAAAATGTAACCAGCTGCACCAAAATCATTTATTGAGCAATTCTACATTTATCTACTGATTTGTGATACTGACTTTTAAATCAAATTTAAAATAATTAACTCATTATAGAAATCAAAAAAAAGGTCCCACCCACAATTGGGTGAGTCACATCTCCATGGAAACAAATTAACCAAAAAGATCCCACCCAACAATATTCAATCAGGATTAAAGAGCATGACTTTTCTGAGGTACACAAGAGTTTCAAACTGGCACACTCACCAATATTGCTTTAGCTGCTCATAATTGTTTTCCTTTCTAATCAATGGTACATCCTAAAATTGAGCAATGTGAATAGCTAAAAACAATTGACTTTTTTTGTTTGTTTGTTTTTGCATGGGCAGGCACCAGGAATCGAACCCGGATCTCTGTCATGGCAGGTGAGAACTCTCCCTGCTGAGCCACCATGGTCCACCCCAAAGTAATTAACTTTTAAATATATTGGTATTCACTATTTCTTAGCAGTAGCCCTTTTTTTCTCATAATGTCATTCATTCTTTAAAAGCAGCCTTATCTAGAGGAACAACTAGAACAGAGAATGCTCAGGTTAAAGAAGGAAGTTGTTAAAAAAAAAAAAAAAAAAGATTATCATTACCACCCAGTCCCAATCAAGACGGCAGAGTGAGACATTTCAGGGCTCTGACCCCCTCATGGAAGCTTTGAAAACCAGTGAGATATTGCAGACACATCTGGCTCAAAGCTCTAGAAAATAAAGGACTTCAGTAACAGGACTAGTGCCAAATCAAGTAAAAGGCCACTTAAAAGTGATAGGATCTTGGGCGGGCCACAGTGGCTCAGCAAGCAGAGTTTTTGCCTGCCATGCCAAAGACCCAGGTTCAATTCCAGGTGTCTGCCCATGCAAAAAAATAAAAAATAAAAAAATAAAGTGGTAGGATCTTGGGGGTACAAGAGTAGTTCAGTGGTAGAATTCTGGAGACCCAGGTTTGATTCCCAGCACATGCACTTCCCAAACAAACAAGAGAAAAACCAAAAAAACCAACCAAACAAAAATTCAACAAACGGTGCTGCAATAAGGGGATATTCACATGAAAAAAGAATGAAATGTGACCCCTGCCATACAGCATACCAAAAAAAAGTGGTAGTATCTCCAGGTGCCCCGGCTAACCCCAATAGGGCTAGCTGACTCCCCAGTGTGTGGATCCCTGGTCCCAGTTCTGAAGGGAGTAGTGTAACCCTTGTGAACACACTGGTGCTTATATGTCTGGCCCAATCTGTCTGGTGGTGGCCTCAGGGACTGCCATCAGAAAACTTGCCCTATACATAGCAGGAGGCTCACTGAGCTCTCCAACTGAATGCTATGGGAGAGCAGTCAAGTCACGCTGCCTGGGGAAGGAACATACAGTGCAGTGTACAGGGCCCTAAGGAAACTATTTCCTAGGGGAGAGGGTCATTCATTTCAGTGTAAATGGGGGAATTTCTAGGACCATTAGTGCATTACCAAGATAAGATGCAGCAAAGAAAGGAACAGGGAAGCCCCTACACTCTGGCTTGTAGCTAATCTTTAAACTCTTTATATGAATAAGCCCTGAAAGAGAGCATTCACACACTTAAGAAAGATTGGCTTTCTTAAGTCAATCTTAAGAAAGATGTTTTCTTTTATTTCTTTCTTTTATTTTTTTTGTTAGCTCCTTGTATTCAAGGAAAGCTTTGTCATAACACTAGCTGGATACAAGCTTAAGGAACAGATGTCTCAGAGTCTAAATTTCAGTGGTAATACATTAAAATGTCCAGGCTCAACAAAAGATTGCAAAACATATAAAAGAATGGGAAGTAATGGCCCAGGCAAAGGAGAAGATTAAAGTATTAGAAAACATCGACAAGGAGGGCCAGATCCATGACATATCAAAGACTTTTAAAGAATGTTCCTAATAATGCACAAAGAGCTAAAGGAAAACATGGACAGAGAACTAAAGGAAATCAGGAAAGTAATGCATGAACACAAAAAGAATATCAATAGAGAGATAGAATTTAGGAAAGGAACCAAACAGAACAGAAAAACACAATAACAGAATTTAAAATTTCCTAAAAGTGTTCAACAGTACATTGGAATTGTCAGAAGAAAGAATCAGTGAACTTCAGGATAAGCCTATTGAAATCACTCAGACTGAGAAGCAGAAGGAAGAATGAAGAGAAGTCAACAAAGCCTTAGGAACCTGTGGGATACCATCAAGTGTACCAATATATGCATCACAGAATCCCAGAAGAAGAAAAAAAAAAGGGGAAGAGAGAATATTCAAAGAAATAATTGCCGAAACATCCTCAATTTAACAAAAACCATGAATATACACATCCAAGACACTCAACACACTCCAAACAGGATACACCCAAAAAGATAAACACCATGTCACATTATAATCAAACTGTCCAACCTCAAAGATAAAGAAATCTGAAAGCCACAAGAGAGAAGCAACATGGCACGTACAAAGGAATCTCAGTAAGATTAAGGGCCAAATTCCTATCAGAAACCAAGGAGGCAATGAGGCAGTGAGATGACATATTAAAGTGCTAAAAGTAAAAATTTGTCAGCCAAGAATTCTGTATCTGGCAAAGTGGTCCTTCAAAACTGAGAGAGAGATTAAGATAATCCCAGATAAACAAAAACTGAAGTCGTGCATCAACACTAGATCAGCCCTAGAGGAGAAGCCAAAGAGAGTTCTACAGGTTGAAAGGAAAAGACAATAGATAATAGATTGATGCTGCATGAAGAAATAAAGATTTTTAGTAAGAGTAACAACTTGAGTTAATATAAATGTTAGTACTATTGATTTTTTGGCTTTTAACTCCACTTTTTACTTCCTAAGAGAGTGATTTAGATGGCTCAGATGCCATTTTGTAATATACTGTACTTTTCATTCTGACTAGTCCGTAAGTAATGTCATGGATGATGGAGACTGACCTCATCAAGCCTGAAATGTGACTTGATTGGATGTTTCCAAACTGGGTTAATTAGGAAAATCACCTGGAGACACTTTTTTAAAAGATGGATTCTGGGTCCCTTCTCTCATCTCCAGCAATGGAACAAAGATAGAGGGGTGAGGAAGGGGTCATCCAGGGTGCCAGGAGATCCTACCATTTCTATGTAGCCTTGTGTTTTAGTTTGCTAAAGCTAAATGCAACACACGAGAAATGGGTCAGCTTTTTAGTTACAAATTACAGTTCCTCAGAGGAAAGACGGCCAGCTTTCATCTGAGTTCCTCTGTCCCATGGGAAGGCATATGGCAAGGTCTTCTGCCTTCTCTCCTGGCTTCTGGGTTCCAATGATTTTCCCCAAGGTGTGTCCTTTCTGTATCTCCAAACATCTGTGTCTGAGCTGCTGAGTCTCTTCTGAACTCTCTTAAGCCTCCAGCTAATTAAATTAAATTAAATGTCACTCATTGTTGAAGGCACTTCTCGTAGCTGACTGCAGATGTAATCAGCCATAGATGAATTTCACATGCTCATGATTTAAGTCCACAGCAACAGAATAATTGGGTACCATCACCTGTCCAAGTTGACATCTGAACCTAACTACTACACCCTGTTACTGCAGTCCCTTAATGGTTTCTGGAGCTCTGAGAAAGATGTTTCCATCATTTCTTGCTGGGTGCCGAAAGCTTCTGTGAGGGGATGGAACCCTGAAGCATCTCACTCTGCCATCTTGATTAGGGTGGGGCCTGAATTTTTTTCTTTTTAATTTTGAAGTAATTATAGATTGACAGAGTCACAAAAAATAGTATAGAGGGCCCATGTATGCGTCCCCCAGCTTCTCCCAAAGGTAAGATCTTACATAACTACGGTATAATGTCAAAATCAGGAAACTGACATTGTTACAATCCCCATACATCATTCAGATTTCACCAGTTTTACATGCAATCATGTGTTTGTAGAGTTCTAGAAATTTGATCATATGTACAGATTCACATAACTACCACCACAATCAATATACAGAAATATTCTATCACTGCAGCAACCCCTTGTACTACCTCTTTATAATCACACCCAACCCCCTCACCTCTCTCATCCCCTAGAAATCACTAATTTGGTTTCTAAATCTACAATTTTGTTATTTGGGAAATGTCATAAAAGTGGAAATCATATAGTATGTAAACTTTTGATACTGGCTTTTTTTTTTACTCAGCACACTTCCTTTGAGATCCAAGTTATTCTATATATCAGTAGCTTGTTCCTTTATATTTCTAAGTTGTTTTCCATGATATAGATGAACAATAGTTTGCCTAACCATTCATCCAACTTAGGTCATTTGAGTTGTTTCTAATTTTTGGCTCTTATAAATAAACATATTTATTTTCTAATATATGAAAAAAAAAATGCAACAGTCTAAGAACATAAAGCCCAAAAAGAAACACAGGGGTTGAAGAAAACACCATCTTCACTCTTAGAGAGAGAAAACTTTGATCTCAGCTTTACTAGTCACTGGTGAAATTCTCAGTCTGAACCTTACCACCAAACATGAACTGTGCCCTCCTGAAATCAGTGCACCTCTGTGTTGGGCCAAGAAAGCAGGCCTGGCCTTGTTTCACTTAATTACCCAGTGATTTTACACCCTTGGCAAGGCCAAGCGCTAGTGTATTATATTATGAGAAAATTGTTGAAGTCCCTAAGGCCATTCTTCTAATAATGTGGCCAGTTACAACTGAGTTATAAGTGATTTGTCCAACACATTCCTCATTGTTAATAGGTTAGTTCAATTGTTTGCAATTTACTTAATCTCTTTTAAAGAAAAACCATGCCCAACCACACAGGAAAGTTGGCAGCTGGCATCACAATATTCTTTGAGGTTTTTAGGCAAAAACAGCTCTTTCAAAAGTGGTTTCCAGAATCACAATTTTTAAAAAGGATTCATTCATTCATTTGCTTAATAAATAAACTTTCATACTATGTGCTAAATCCTATTTTAGGTTCTGGGAACACAGCACCTAATGGTGACCAGAAAAATGACATGGTCACTGTCTTCATGCATGGAACTCAAGCTCCAACAGGCGAGACAAATTAATCAAATAATCACACAGAAAAAATGTGAAGTTACAACTGGGATAAATTCCACACAGGAGATGTACATGGTGCTGTGAATTATATTAAGAGAGATTTGATGTAGTTGCTCTTGGTAATGGAGGGGGAAGGGGATAGTCAGAAGGCTTCCCCAAGAAAGTGAACATTGAGCTGAGATTTGAAGAATGAATGGAAATTCAGGGTTTAGTCAAGAAAACAGAACTCATCCCAGGTTATTCATTGAGGCAGGGGTGGGGGTGGGGGGTGGGGGGTGGATTTAATTTAGGACACCGGTTATAACGGTATGATGAACAAAGGATGGTGAGGCGGTAATTCAGAGATCAGCAGTAGCAGGAAGCTGCAGCTACCCAAGGGGTTGGGGGCTGTTTGGGCTTGCTAAAGTTGACAAAATGCAATATACCAGAAATAGACCAGTTTTTACCAATTGGGATTTATTACAGTTTACAGTTCTAAGTCCCTGAAAATATCCAAATTAAGGCATCAGCAGTTCTCTGAAGATCAGCTACCTGCAAACTTGGGCTTCTCTGCCAGATTGCAAGACACATGGCAACATCTGCATATCCTACTGTCCTGGGTTTCATTACTTCCAGCTTCTGGCTTCAGTGGCTTCCTCTCTGAGCTTCTGCACATTTCTCTCTTTTAGCTTCTGTCTCTCTTAACTTCTGTGAAGCTTTTTTCTGTGATTTATCCTCTTACAAAGGACATCAGTATGAGGATAAAGACCCACCTTGAATTAAATGGGTCACATCTCAATTTAAATGACCCAAACAGAATGTCCCACCTACAATAGGTCTACACCCATAGGAATGTATTAAAGGAAGATGATCTTTTCCAGGGTACATACAGTTTCAAACTATCACAGAGTCCAAAAGGAAGACATAGTACAGAGCCTAGGAATCAGGACTAGTTGTGAGAGCTGGGAAAATGAGCAAGGAGCTGTCTGCAAATACTGAAAGCATAGAAATGATACAGGTATTGCTGGAGTTACTTTGCAAGGATTGGAGAGGATACTTGGCTTCTTCCCTCCTGCCCTCTAATTCCTTACCAGTTGTTTCTGTTGGCCAAACATAGCTAAACATCAATTGAAAAGGGACCCTGGAAAATTAAATTTGCATGGGTCAGCCCCCTATATTCAGAGCAGAGCAGGAGAAAGGCAGGAAATGGATCTGAGCAAATGACTGGTGCAAAGCCAATGGGGGGAAGAATTAGAGAGAGCAGGCAGGAAATAGCAGTCTAGGCAAAGGGGTGACTTGTGCAGCGACCCTATGGCTGGAAAGGGCACTGAACCATTGAGGCACATGACCCAAGGCAGAGAGCTGGAGAGAGGGGTACAAGATGACACTGAGAGGAGGTAAGGTCAGACCCTGCAGGGCACAGGAGGCTATGTTAAAATTTGGCTTTAACCTAGGAGCAATGAGATGCATATAGAGTGTTTAAGCTAGGGGCCACTGTAACTGATAACTGCACTGGTAATACAAAAGTGATTATCAGCTATTCTGCAAAGTGGAGGTTAAATACCATCAACAGGAAAATGCTATGAACACTAAGGACTTGATTGGTAAGAAAGAACAGAAAGCTGCCAGTGAACACACTGATCACCATGGTGGAAAACCAAATCAAACTGCTATATAGACAGATTGGAGACCCCATAACATGACTGCAGCGCTAACCAAATGGTTGTAACCCTTTTGAGCACTTACCATGTACGATGGAGGAGAAATGAAAATAAATATTTTTTTAATGTTCCCGTAAGCCAAGTGATACTAGGATACACGCATACACTCTCATCTAATTTTTAAAATGATGCCTATGGGGTAGGTATTGTCACCCCCCAAGTTATAGGTGAACAATCTGAAACTCAGAAGGATTAAGTAATTTGTCCTAGGTCACCCAGCTAGGAAGTAATGGAGTCAGTATAAGAACTTGAGTCTTCCTGATTTCAAAGTTTAATTTTTCGCTATGAATGGTAAACCCATACCCTTTTTGGATTTCCAGTTTCTTAGGCAACTCATCAGTAGCACTGAAAAGCCATCCTCAATGCTGAAATTCAAAACAACACCATCCAGGTTGAGGTGTATAAATGACTTCCTACGTCAAAGCAATGCTTCCCATTATATGGTTCTCCTAGGCCACACTTGGTAGACAATAACAAACAGAAGTGAGACACCCAAGTGGTGGCTCTTTCCTTATTAGAAATAGGACAACTACAAAACTGATGGGGCTAAAACATTCTAAGGACTCACTGATTCAATTTCTGGCATAAGCCTGGCAATGGGCTTCTCCAAAATTGTAGTAGCAGAGATGACTCTGCGGTAAGGAGCAGTCAGCAGGGGTGACTCCTTTCTGAACAAGAGCACAAAGAAGAACGTGTTTTGTGCCCGCCTAGGCAAACCTCCACCTAGCCACCTGCTACGGAGGTTTTATGACTTATGAGGCCTCCATGGTCTCCCTGTCTATGAGGCGAGTGCTCGGCCATTTAACTAGATGCCAAACAGTTAGAGACCAGAATGAGATGGGACAGGTGATGCTTTTAATGGGACAAGAGAACTGAATATGCACATGTTGGCCAAGGATGAGAATGATGGCTAAATCAGGGACTAGAGGTGGGTTTGAAGTCTGAGCTATTGAGCAAAGGCAAGTAGAGAACATAGGGGAGAAGAAGGGTGGTCTCCAGTGCCTTTACATGTGTAGACCTGATTTAAAGGGTGGGGTGGACACTCCTAGTCTAAACCAGTAGCTTTCAAACTTTTTAAAGCAGTGGAACTTTTTCTCCAAAGGAAATCTTAAGTGGAAGAGTAAATAACAAAAACAAATAGAGTGTAGCTGCTTTCATTGAAGCCAAGTTAGGGATCCAAGGTCCTCCCAGGTTGGGCCTGTCTCTGCCATCTCAGCAGCCCCCCTCCCACTGTCCCACCCAAGATGTTGAAGCAAAAAGAAATTCACAAATGCAATAATAATTTTCTCTATTGAAAAGTTAGTTTTAAACCCCAAGGTGTGAATATGCAAATTAATTTGAATATCTCAGGTCTCCATTGGATGGAATCCAAAAAGGGAAATTTTGAATTAGAAGAACAGTAATCATTTTCAGTCTACTCTCTATGCAGTCCCCTGTGTCCCCTGTAATTTAGTTGGTTAAACCTTTCCTCAGGCCAAACAGCTAAACCTGAGCCAGGTGGGCTTAAACACATGAACCAATTCAGCATTTACTATCCAAAGATGAAAAAGAAAAGTGTGCCAGCATCTTCTGCTCGTCCACATATGGTTCTCGAGGGCAGAATCCAGCCCCTCTCCTCTTCCCCTACAAACACGTAGAGGAGGGTCCAGCCCAATATAACTTAAAACAGAGCAACGCTGCAGCCCTCTCAGACAAATTATACCGAAGCCAGCCAAAATGAACTCAACTGTCTTTACCATTTTCATAAAGGAATGGCCTGGGAGCCATTCCTTTTCAGACCTAATTATAAAATCAGTTTTGGATTACAGAACAAGATGGTTTGAAAGCCAGTGTTCAGCAAGCAGAACAAACAAACACACGAAGATAAAATGCAGTGAATGGGCTTTCTCCCGCGGGCTGCTGCTGCCACAGCAGAGATGGCTCTCTTCCAGCCAAGTCTGGGGTGCCCTGGAGAACTTCATACCTCTCTAGGGGAACAGCTCCCAGAACCACTCCTTTACAAAGCACTCCTGTAATAAACAAGCTACATTTCCCAGAAATCTGGGGCTATATTTTAAACCACCTTGAGATTGTCCACCCAAAAGGAGAAACATTTGAATGTGACAACCTTTTTGACACATAGCGTTAATTCAGCTTATTTCAAATCTCATCATTATCATAAGTGACCTTGGGCTCTTTTTTTTTTTTTTTTTTACTATTCATGTAAATTTTTTTATTGTGAACAATAACATACATACAAAAAAACAATAAGTTTCAAAGCACATTATAAAAATTAATTGTAGAACAGATTTCAAAGTTTGGTATGGACCCAGTTCCACAATTTTAGGTTTTTACTTCTAGCTGCTCTAAGGTACTGCAAAGTAAAAGAAATATCAATATAATGATTCAGCACTCATACTCAATTCAGCACCTAGCTTCTCTGTATAACTCCACCATCACCTTTGATCTTTCTCCCACTCTTTAGGGGTATTTGGGCTATGCCCATTCTAACTTTTTCATGTTGGAAGGGGTTGTTGATAATATGGAATAGAGGGTGGAGCTAGTTGATGTTCTGGAGAGGCTGGGCCCTCTGCATTTCAGGACTTCTATGGTCCAGGGACCCATCTGGAGGTTGTAAGTTTCTAGAAAGTTCCCTAGTGCATGGAACCTTTGTAGAATCTTATATAACACCTTAGGTGTTCTTTGAGATTGGCAGGAATGGTTTTGGTTGGGGTTTGGCAAGCTATGGTAGGTAGCAGTGTCTGACTGAAGCTTGTGTAAGAGTGACCTCCAGAGCAGCCTCCTGACTCCATCCGAACTGTCTCAGCCACTGACACCTTCTCTGGTATCTGTTACACCACTTTTATCCCGTTAGGCCAGGATAGCACTTGATCCCATTTTTAATAATACCAGTAGAACAACCATCCAGTACTTTTCACACTCAACATATGCACTACACTTCACTTAGATCTGTGGTTTTCAGACTTAATATGCATCAGGATCACCTGGAGGAATTGTTAACACACAGATTGCTGGACCTCACCCCCAGAGTCTCTGATTCTGTAGGTCTGGGGTAAAGTCCACAAATGTGCATTTCTTACAAGCTCCAGGTGACGCCAATTCCCCTGGGCCAGGGCGCTTTGAGAGTTACTGATTTTGATGCTCTGCATGGTCTATTCCAAATCGGTGAGGAAAGCAGGTGCACAGTTACTGATTTCCACTAACTCTGAATTTGAACCATCAATTTCCATAGGAGAGGAGGCCCTCACCTCCCTTGTAGTGTTGAGAAGGGTTAAAGGCAAAGCAACTAATTCTGGAGATCGAGAAAGTGGCATTGCATGGTCCAACACTTTGATTTTCCCAGTAAGGAAACTGAGGCCTAGAGAGAATAAATGTGTTCAAAGGCTCACATTGAATCCATAGTTGTGAAGGGATGCTGTTTTAGTTTGCTAGCTGCCAGAATGCAATATACCAGAAACGGAATGGCTTTTAAAAAGGGGAATTTAATAAGTTAGAAGTTTACACTTCTAAGGCCGAGGAAATGTCCCAATTAAAACAAGTCTATAGAAATATCCAATCAAAGGCATCCAGAGAAAGATACCTTGGTTCAAGAAGGCCGATGAAGTTCAGGGTTTCTCTCTCATCTGGAAGGGCACAATGCGAACATGGCGGCATCTGCTGGCTTTCTCGTGGCTCTACAAAAAGGGACTCTCTCCAAAATGTTTCCTCTTTTAAAGGATTCCAGTAAGCAACTCCACCTTCAGTGGGTGGAGACATGCCTCCATGGAAATCATCTAATCAAAAGTTACCACCCACAATTAGGTGGGTCACATCTCCATGGAAACAATCAAAATGCTCCCACCCTGTAATATTGAATGAGGATTAAAGGACATGGCTTTTCTGGGGTCCACCGTAGATTCGAACAGGCACAGATGCCGTGCATAGATGTTGCGGCTCCAGATGTTGCTATCACTAGGATAAAAGAGGACAAAGGAGCCTGGCAAGGAACAGGGAAACCAACATGCTCTGTTTCACACACTTTTCTCAGCTGGCCCCCACTGCACAGTTTTCCCCCCTTTGGCAGAGGTTTCGATCTTCTGCCTAAATCCCAACTCAGAAATTCCTCCTCTGCCTTCTTCCTAAAACAGGCACACAAAATTAGGCAGCCAAATAACCCCAGCAGCCTTTAGTTACAATATCCGAGGGATGGATTAATGAATGATAGAGCCATTATTTCTTTACTTTTCTATCTACCTTGTCCACATGACAGCAAGCAGTAAAAGAATCTTAGGAGACACCAACCAGACCCTGTGCATCAATCTGCTACTCTGTTACTATAACGAATTAGCCTTTAGGAATTGTTTGGGCACACCAATCACTCCCCCCACCCACCAGGGGTCACATAAATAGAAGTTTTCACCAGGCCTTGCTAACTACCATCTTCTTCCACAGGCCTTGGTACAACCCATAAATCAGCAACTAGAGACACTTGGAGTAGAAAAGAAAACACCTAGAATACTAGTCTTTCTCTAATTGCAGAGATGTGAAACCCTTTAGGAGTTGGTCTCCATGTGAATAGGCCAGGGTTCACAATGATCCATTATCTGACACCCTAGATAGAGAGATAAACCGTTATTTTGGTAAACATACATCTTCTAAACACCCCTTACCTCAGCATTGTGTCTGTCCTTGAATTGAAGAATGATCACATTTTATTGTCTTAGCCTTGAGCATGCTTATCAATGCCAGTCACCCGGAAGCGTAATTGAGAAGATGGCCTCAGTGTCCAACTTACAAATATTTTGTATTCCGTTAACAGGGACTTGCTGAAAGCACATGGACTCATGTGCATGCACAAGCAAAAAAAAAATCTGATTTCCTAGCAGTTATTAAAGGTGCCAGCTATGAGCCAGTCGGCCAGGGCTGGGGCAGCAACCACAGCCACGCGCTGAGCCCTTTGCAGCTCAGCACCGCGTGGTGCAGCTGTTGTATTGGCCAGGAAACTGCTGGCAGCCCTGAAAGAAACAGAGACTTAATTCACTTACAGGAACTTGCCTGAAAGAGTCTTTTAAAGAGCATGTAAGGCAGACCAGGTGCACATTATTATTTTTTTTTAAAGTCCATTGCTTTCTCATTTATAGCAGTAATATTCTTTATGCACATTAACCACCCTCTGTTGTGTTGTCAATGATAAGAACTTATAAAACATATTTAATGATAATTAATGAATTCTAGATAGATTCCTTTAGATGTATAACATTACAGCACTCTGAATATACATAATGTGAGTTGCTGTTTGAGGTGCCTGGGGTTTTGTTAAAGGTTTTGTGAACCATGCAAATTTTTTTTATAAAAGATTTGGGTATGTGTGTGTGAGAGAGAGAGAAAGAGACAGTGAAATACATATTGCTCAGATATAAACAGTAGTAAAAGTAAGCTGATTCAATTCATTATGTCATGCTGCTAAAAGATTTCCAGCTGTCAACTGCTTCTACTATAAACAGGAGGTGGGGAGAATGGGATCCAGAGGGAAAAGAGATTGTATAAAGGTGAAACTTCATCATGTGAGACACCAGAAATTGGACTCAAGTCATCATTTAGGTGAAAATTGCTAATAACTTGAACAATTCTGGGGAATATTCTCCATGCTCTTTCACTGTACTTTGAAAGCATTCAGACCACAAATACTCCTAGTCCTAACATAACAAAAGGCCTCCCTATGCCAGTAAGTAAAAATGAGTGCCAGAATCATCCTTAAAGGTAAATATTTGGGGTAGGCAGCTGTTTGCATAATGTGATTTTAAGTGTGACAAGCACACACCCCACCCAAAAAATATCTATGCTACAGACCCATGTCACGGATGCCTGCAATTCAGCCATTAGGGAGTATTTCCATCCCAGTTAGAAACTTGGAAATCATTCTTGACTCCTGCCTCTCCTTCTCTGACCCCATTCAATCAATCACACATTCCTCCTACATAGCTCTTGACTCTGTCCCTTTATCTTCATTCCTTCTGACAGTAGATAGCTTAGGTCACTGTCGACTCCTGCCAGGGTGATTGCAGTTGCCTCCTGACTTGTCTCTGTCCTTCTAGCCTGTTCTCCGCATTGCAACTAATATGAGCTTTCTAAGATACAAATCTGATTGTGACAATCCCCAGCTTAAAGCCATTAGCTAGCTTCTCAAGGCCCCAGGATGAAATCCGCATTCCTTAATAAAGAGCTTACACAGTCTTCATGGTCTGGTCACCACTGACCGTTCCAGGCCCATCTCTTGCCAGTGCCTCCCATCAGTATGAGCAATCTCACCTTTCTTTGGTTCCTCTTTGTTGCCTCCAGACCTTGGCAAAACTCAGCTTAGACTACCCCCCGCCTCTTCACTCCTTCTCCCATAAAACTACATAGCCTAGAATTTAGCCCTATTTTAGCACTTTAATATATGTAAGCTTTATCTATTTTGCTTCCCCCCCACAATTATGCTATGTATCTCATGAAAGTCAAACTATCACTTATTCACTACTGTATTTCCAAGACCTAATGCAGGGCTTTTCACATAATAGCCACTCAATATACTTGTTGAATAGATGAACACATGAACTCCAGTAATGATCCTACCTTCTATTATTGTACATATTAGTAATTCACACTTTAGTGTTTTTTTTAGTAAATCACACTTCAGTGATTTTTATTTACAGAGGCGCTCTGAGAATTTGTTTTGGAGGTTAATGAAAGAAAGGCAGAATTGACCCTGGAGAAGCAGAGCTATGGCTAGCCAAGAGAGAAAGGGACAGGGAAAGGGAAGTGCAGAAAGGAAAGAAGTGGTACTCTTGGGAGATGTTAGAAAGGTCTTGGTTGAGTAAAAAGAAAAGAGCAGCCAAAACTGTTTACTTGATTCTTGTCCCTGGTTGCATCCCTGAAGCACCACCAATGACAAGTCAGTTCCGTGGCATGGGTTGAACAATCGGATACCTGCCTGTGGCCCAGTGCCTCATCCAGGGCTGGCCCCATGCTGTGCCCTATTCCTAGGCCTATACCATGGAGAAGCCACAGGGAAAAGGCAGAGCAAACTGGCCAGATGGACTGTTTCATCCTGGCTAATTTGACTGAACTTGTCTAGACATGGATGGCTGTGACTAACTTTCTGCTTATCAAAGACTTTCAGGAAAATATTAAAATCTTACCAGCCCATACTTCATCTATTTCCCTCCCCAAGTGTCCTCTTTTATCTATGATGGGTATGGGAGAAAGGTTATATATAAAATTAGTTTGTCTTACTTCCAACCTGAATCAATCACTCATGACATTTCTGGGCAAGGCAAAAATATCTTCTTCCACCCCATGATTAAGGACATTCTCCTAAGACTCAGCCATGGACCTCTGATTTTTCCCCTCTGGATGCTTTCCTAATTGAACTATACACTAGCACTCAATTTTAGATGGAGGCAGGATGCCTAAATCTAACACATGTACCCTGACCTCACAAGCAGACTCCAGGCCCACATTTTTCCTTATTTGTATTTGGATCAACATGGCCAAACTGACTCATACTTTTGCCACTACACTCTCCCTACCAAAAAAAAAAAAATCCACAGTTTCAACTTCCTCACTTTTGCCAGTAGCACCACTACTCTCTCAATTACGTGTCAGAACATTTCACTCCTCCCACTAGAGCATAAACTGTCACCTCCTCAATGAGGCCCTCCTTGACCACACCATTTAAAATTGCAACTCCATGGCCCAAGCATTCTGGATTCTCCCTTTACTAGCTGTTTGTTCCATAGTACTTACCATCTCCTAACTTATATAATGTACTTATTTGTTTATTTTTCCCTCTCTCTGCCCCAGACCCCAGAGATTTGTATCTGTTTTTGTTCACTGATATTGTCCCCATGTCTAGAACAGTGCCTAACACACAGTAGATGCTCAATAAATACTTGTTCACTTAATTAATTCACTCCACAAGTATATGTAACAAAGAATATAATTTAAAATACCTAATTCCCTCTTTTTACTAGAACTTAAGCTCCGTAAAGCGGATGACTCTGCCTGTTGTGTTCACTGCTGTGTCCTCTGCATCTTGAATAGTGCTAGGCATAATAAATATTCAATATACGAATCTGTTCAATAAATGAATGAAAGGACAAGAATTTGTTGGGTACCTTAGTACAAGTATTGAGCTAGGTGCTTGGGGATTCTAAGATAATTCAAACAACTAGAATACAATGGGACGAAGAGGTACACAGAGGTAGGAACATAATGCCAGTAGAAGCTCAGAAGGCAATTCTTCGGGGACAAGGTGCAGGGTTCCTGAAAGACTTGTCACAGCTGGATCTTAAAGAAGTAGAAGTTCATCTGCTCTTCATGTCAGGCAAAGGATGTAGAAAGGGGCAAAGTGTATAATATGGGGAAATGCTTCTCACTTGCCTATGAACTACCTGTGTGTGTGTGTGGGGGGGGTCTTGTTAAAACACAAATTGTGATTCTGTAGGTCTCAGGTGAGCCCTGTGACTGCAGTTCTGACAAGGTCCCAGGTGATGCTGAGACTGCTGGTCCTCAGACCACTGGCTGAGTAACACCCATTCTCCCTTACTGTATTTTAATAGACTCAAGTTTTGTTCAGGTATCTAACCCTCCCTGCCCCAGTACTCAGGAGTAGTGACCCCACTCACACCCCAGGGGTAGGCTGGGAATGATCACTAAGCCATTCAGTTCAAGCATCCCTCTGGCTAATTACTGGGCTGAGAATGGGAGTGGGAAATAAGGTCATCTTTCCTACATTCAGAGGAGAGGTTTCTCTTTTTAAACCAGGAAGCATGTGGCTTGATCACTATGGGCAGCCATCCTACCACCACGAGGAGAATCAGTCTTAAGATAAAGCCAATGCCAATGGCACCAAGTGGAGAAAGTGAGAGACCCCGGCCCTTGATGCTTTCACTCAGCTGCTGATTGTGCTGAGCCTGGGACTTCCCATCTCTCTCATCTTCCAGCTACATGAAATCAGAAATGTCCTTATTGTTTAAGCCAATTTGAGCTCAAAGCTCCTCTTAATTGCAGCAGAAATCACCTAATTGCAACATAGGACTTTTTTTAAGCAACAAATATTTATTGAACACATACTATGTTCCCGGCACCATTCTAAGTAAATAAGATAGACATAGTTACTCCCCTCATGAGGTTTATCCTGTAGAAGATAATCTATAAAATTCAAATTGAGATTCACAAAATTTTATTTGTTTGTTTAGTTTAGTTTATTTATTTCCTTGGATGGAGAATTGTCTTTCCTCTCTGGCTCTGCCTCTGAACTGATTCTTATTCATCATCTCTTGCCATGGTACAACTGTACTAATCATAAATCAGAGCTTTGTCTCCTTTACACTTGAAAATTACAACAGTACCCTAACTAATTTCCTTCTCTGATCCAATCTACAAACTAGTACCCACTCTTCCTAAAGCATCAAATTCACATGGCAAAAACCTCCAGAGACCCTCCATTGCTTATAGCAATGATTTTCAAGCTTTTTTTTTCTATTTCAAACCAACTGTTTGTTTGTTTGTTTACTTTTTTTATTGTATAATATAATATATATATATACAATGCAAAGAAATAAAAAAGCAATAGTTTTCAAAGCACTCTTCAACAAGTGGTTACAGGACAGATCCCAGAGTTGGTCATGGGCTACCATACGATCCTCTCAGATTTTTCCTTCTAGCTGCTCCAGAACAGTGGAGGCTAGAATAAATAAATATTTTTTATCACCACAATTGACTTTTTTCTTCTTTTTTTGTGAAAAATAACATATATACAAAAAAGCAATAAATTTTAAAGCACAGCACAATTAGATATACAACATATTTCAGAGTTTGGTATGGGTTACAATTCCACAATTTCAAGTTTTTGCTTCCTAGCTGCTCTAAGATATTGGAAACTAAAAGAAATTTCAGTTTAATGATTCAGCAATCACATTTGTTTGTTAAACCCTACATTCTCTGTAAAACTCCACCATCATCTTTGATCTTTCTATTCCACTCTTGAGGGGTATTTGGGCTACTGCCATTCTAACTTTTACATGTTGGAAGGAGCTGTCAACAATATGGGGTAGAGAGATGGAACCATCTGATGTTCTAGAGAGGCTAGGCCCTCTAGGTTCAAGATTTTTTTAAAGAAATTTCTTAAAAAAAATTCTTAATTTTTTTAAGAAGTGGAACCATTTCTTCAAAGCCAACATTTTTTCCTATATAAAATCCTGATATATTAAATAGATAAACCAGTGTTCTACCGCAGAAGTGGGGAGGAGAAGAGAGCTACCTAAAGAGTCTTACCTGCACCCTCACCACAGGGGACTTGTGGAGTTCAATTGGTGCCTTCATTGCACCTGGTTTCATAAACACCAGCCTTGTCATTGGATAAAATAAAATACTTTCACTTGTCATTCAGGGCCCTCTATTAACTGCCTTGCCCTACTCATTCAATTGTAATCTCCTCCCACTCTTGAGTCAGCCAGCTCAGTTTACCCATTATCCTTGAGACATACAGAGTCATTCCTTGCATTTGCAACATCATTTGTCCACCTGTGTCTATGCAAAACTGATATACCTTCACAGGAGACCTGACTACAATACAGTACTCTTGTTCTCAGCCCCCACGGTAGGCATTGCCAGTGATTGCCAGTAATGAATCACAATCCACCAGAGATTCTTTCCTCTGGGCCTGATAGCTCCACAATCCTCTTCTATGCATCACATCAGTCAACCACTGACAAGCCAATGATTTGGTACTGAAAATGAAATGCCTTTTTCATCCCCTGTAGTAAATACAGCTCTCATTCCATCATTCTATAAAATAGGTTAATGAGGGTGGTTTCTCAGATTATAAATGACAAAAGGATAAAGCCTATGTTTCCTCCTTCTTTCCCCTGTAACTCCTAGCTCAGTTATCGGCACTTAGCAAGTACTAAATAAATACATATTGAATGACTGAATATTAAGATAAATATTAATTGACCTCTTCTAAAGCATGCTTATATGATCACCGCAGTGGATCTAACATGAGGCAGCATCCTAGCTTAAACAGGATGCATTAGGAATCAGGAAATCTGAATTCCTCTCCCAGGAGTGCTGCTACCTAACTGTGTAGCCATTTCGTCTTCTGGGCCTCAGTTTTCTTCATCTGGAAGAAGAGATTTGATTAGATTATTATGAGGGGGGTTTCGAGTGTGCTGGAAGAAAGGGCAGTACGAATGCCAGATCGCCTGTGGGAATGGGGTTCATTGGGAGATGTGGGTCATCGCCATATCCCTGGCTGTCCTTGGAGTCCCTGACTTCAAGCCATGGCCATATGCCAGACATCACAGAGAACTGGAATGACAGCTCCTGACGCAGCCCAGCAGGACGGACTACCCTTCTCTGTGTGAACTCGGAATCAGTTTATCCCCGTCCAACGTGGACGCCCCAGCAGGGCAGGATTTCACAGCAAGCTTTGTCAAAGGCAGTTAACCTCCTGTATATTCAGCTCACACATGATTTTCTTTGGCCCAGACCCCAATCCCTGGTCTAATCAGCTGCAACCAAGCTATCAGGGTTGGTTTCACTCAGGGAATACTCTAGCAACCTTATGTAGGCAAGAACTGTTTTGAACTGCCATTCCCAGAAAAGGGAGCTGCAGGTATAACACAAACCCAGTGCTCTATAAACTCTTCTCTGATATCTTATGTTATTTAACCAAATACTGCCAATCATCATAAAAATCATTAAGAAATATACATTATGAATGAAATATTACATTATTCACTTAGCAGTAATTTAATCTTCCTGCACTGTATAAGATTTTATGAGAAGAAGCAAACTACACAAATGCATAAAACCAACTCCCTTAAAAACTTTCTGCAATCCAAAGACCTTAAGCATAATACAGTATTCATTCATTATTAAAACACACACACACATTTTAAAGAGGAAACAGAGGATGAAAGTGTTTTATAACCTTCTGACATGTGGTTAATTCAAACACAGCCTGCCTGGCACAACCTCAGACACAGTCAGTGACGAAATCTCCAGTTTTTAGAATCTTCCCCACACCCCTGCCCAGGGGTCCCCCCTCCTCCCACACAAACAAGGGCTTTTAGAAGGGGTTGGAGTGTATCTACCCATGCACCTCTCCTTGTACAGAAGGATGAGCTGCTAGCCCATGAGCCCAAGGTATTTGGCAATGAACAACTTTTGTAAATAGAAAAATAAAAACGAAACATGTGACCTTGCTTTTCAGCCATCATTTCAGAAGCAGAGCTGAAAATATTAGTATCATAAACCATTAGGCTTGAAAGATAGCGTTGCAGAATCAGCCAGGCAGGACCTCGTGGGGAGAGGAGCCTAGACTTTGTCCTCATAAAGCCCTGGATTGAATTCCTATTTTGCCTCTTCCCAGTTTGCAAAGCCTTTTGCAAATTGCTTAGTATTAATGATAGTTGCTGTCCATCAAGTGTTTTACTCTGTGCCAAGGGCGTGAGATGCATAATCACATTTACTTCTCCCAGAACCCTGGAAAGTAGAGATTATGGAGACTCTAAGATAGTAACTTTCCCACAATCAACCAGTTTGTGAGAGGGGAAACAGGATTCAAAGCCAGATCTAACTGAGGTTCTCTACTGCCTTCCTGTTTACTTCACTAAGCCTTAATGCCCCCACTCGTAGAATGGCTACAATAATACCTCCCTTTGGAATTTTACCGAGATTTACATTTTGTATATTTGTCTGGAATATAGTACTTGCTCAATAAATGGTGGCTAGTAATATAAATTTACACATGAAAAACTGGAGTCCAGAGAGCTATGAAATAGGGGACCACTGGCTAAAAACTGGGTTCCTTGATATCCAGTCTGGTGTGCCATTCCTTCTTTTTGTATTAAAAAAAAAAAGTCAAATTTAGAAACATTATTAAAAGCTCAGAATGTAGAGGGAGAATATAAAATCACCCATAATCCCATCACAAGTACATGGTTTTTCTATATTTCTTCCCGTTTTCTTATAATTTTTTACATTGTTACAGCTTTATACTCTGCTTTTTTCACTTAGTGTCATCAATATTTTTCTGTTGCTACTTAGTATTAATAATTATTATCTTTAGTGACATCCTAATATGACATTGCAAATAAATGTAGCATTCTGGAATCCTTTTCTCTCAACCATAGTCATGGGAAGGTATAGCACGGCCATGAAAACATGGACTCAGTGTGAGAGAAACCTAGAATGGAATTCTCGGCTCCAACATTTTATCACCAGTAACTTCCAGAAAGTTTCTTAACTCTCTAAGCCTCTGCTTATTTATTCGGAAAATGGGGGTAATGACTCCTACATCACAGGAATATTGTGAGGACTAAACAAGATCATACATATAAATCCCCTATGCTTTTATTAAGTGTAAGTTTTTATTATTAACTCTAGCTATTATTAACTATAAGCTCCCACTCCTTCCCCATCCAAATAGCATTACTTCACACTTTCAGTCAATCAATGGCTTTACAGAAATATGTGTGGAGATTACATTGGTTTAAGAGAGGGAGAGGAGAAAGGGGAGAGAAAGAGCAAGGGGGAGAGCTGGAAGGCTCTGCGGAGCTCTGGCTGCACCTCCTGCCGGCCTCAGCCCAACTCTTTGCAACTGCAGGAGCAGCAGGGGTTCCCAGGCTGAAATTCCATTCCCAGGTAGCTCACAGGGCAGATCTGGTCACTGCTCGGATGTGTGGGCTGTGCCCACCTGCTCCCTCACGGCAGCCTCATTCCATGCTGGCTCCCTCGGGATGACCAAAGCTGCTGGGGCCTGGGATGCAGGCAGCTGGGAAGGGCAGAGCAGCTTTATGTGTTCTGTGAGAGCTTCTCAGTTGTCTGAATACTCAGCCTTTCAAAGTAGAGCTGATCCTACATAGAAATGTGAAACTGCTGTGAGTCAAATAAATCATTAATAGGCAAGCTGGGAAAGAATGGGCAGTAAAGAGGACAAAAGGTCAACCCTAGCGCTTCTCAAAAGGGTTGACTTCACATGTGCTCTCCACTTCCTTATTTCATTCACCCTTCAACTTGCAGGATGATTTTTGCACACACCACTCCACTGAAACCCTGGGGCTGTGCCAGGAAGACTCTAGAAGCATTCCATACAGTTTGAGCACTCCCTGGATCTTGAAATACTTTATTCTCTTGGCTTCCATGACGCCATCCTCTCCTGGGCTTTCTCCTACTTTCTGGATGGATCTCACTCTCCTTCCTCAGCCCCTTCTCCTCTACTTGACCTCTAAGCCCCTGTCCTCTCTTTCAGCTTTCCATCTTGCTAGGTGACCTCATGCATTTTTATGATTTCAGATACTGTTTGTATCCTGCAACTCCTAAATTTATATCTCTAACTCAGATCTCTCTTCTAAGCTCCAGATCTATCCATCTAATACCCTGTATATATAATTCTCCACTTGGGTGTCTCTCTCAGAAATCTTCTGCAACATACCATGTCCAAAACATAACCCTTGATCTTAAGATCCCAACACACACTCCCTCAAATTGTCCCTGTATTAGTTAGGGTTCTCTAGAGAAACAGAATCAACAGGGAACACTTGCAAATATAAAATTTATAAAAGTGTCTCATATGACCACAGGAATACAGAGGCCAAAATCTGCAGGGCAGGCTGTGAAGCCGATGATTCCGATGGAGGGTCTGGGTGAACTCCACAGGAGAGGCTCGCCAGCCAAAGCAGGAAGAGAGCCTGTCTCTTCTGAATCCTCCTTAAAAGGCTTCCAGTGATTAGATTGAGCATCAATCATTTCAGAAGATACTCCCCTTGGCTGATTCCAAATGCAAT
Source organism: Myrmecophaga tridactyla (assembly GCA_004026745.1). NCBI lineage: Eukaryota > Metazoa > Chordata > Mammalia > Pilosa > Myrmecophagidae > Myrmecophaga > Myrmecophaga tridactyla. The sequence goes on along the minus strand of PVIY010004014.1, from coordinate 73,129 downwards.
CAGCTGTGGATGCAGCCAACATGATCATGATCTAATTCTATGAAATGTCCTCATTGCAACAGACAGGACAGCACTTGCCCAACCAGACAAACAGGTACCACCACTTGGCCAAGTTGACACATGAACCTGACCATGACAGTCCACCCCTTGTCAACTTGTCAGCTTTATATATCAACTTAAACCATGCTTAATCCCTAAATAAAAAACATTAAAACTAAACATTTCTTTTGTTTCACCTAACAATACTCAACTGTCCTGCATATAACTGGAAACACATTAACTCTCTCCAGAATAGGGTGCAAGTCCTTGGGTAGTATTCATCTTAAACTTGATATCCTATAACTTAAATAGTATAACATGAACAAAACAGCATTACAGTCCTCGTTTCTGTAACTGATCATGTGGCCACAGTTCATATTTATCACCTCCTTCTTCCACTACCCATTCCATATTCCCTTTACCCTCAGCAAGCACTTCAGCTGGCCATGGTTCTTTGCCTGGTGGGGTGACTCAAACCTTCACTCCTGAAGTTTCAGACCCATTGGTAGTCTTGCCTGGATTGGGCTGTTGCAGTTTTCCATTGATTATAATCACAGGGCATGGTAGTACTAGAAGACGCCCTAGGAGATCTCCTATATTCCAAGAAAACTCTTCTTTACCTCCATTGTATAGTTGCAGTCCTATTTCCCCCTGATAGTCAGAGTCAGTCACCCCAGACAATAATGCAATTCCCTTCTTGGCTTGTTGATCCAGGAGCATGAGTAGCCCAAAGTGACCAGGTAGCAGTCTCAGATTCCAATTCAGTGGAATCATTCTTGTTTCTCCTGGTGGAAGCACTCCCCCTTTTGAAACTAAAACCTGCAGACCAGCAGAGCTCAGGGTTGCAGGGATAGGAAGCAAAATTTTCCTAGTGGATTCCATTTCCACCTCTTGGTTCCTGGACCCATAGATCCTGGCTATGGGAGAAACAGCACCATACAGCGGATGCTGATTCAGAGTATATACAGCTTCCTGGAGAACATTACCCCAGTCCTTCAAGATATTGCCACCTAGTTGGCACTGTAATTGAGTTTTCAAAAGGCCATTCCACCGTTCTATCAATCCAGTTGCTTCTGGATGATGGGGAACATGGTAAGACCAGAGAATTCCATGAGCATGTGCCCATTCCTGCACTTCATTTGCTCTGAAGTGTGTTCCTTGTTCAGAGGCAATGCTATTAGGAATACCATGACGATGGATAAGGCATTCTGTAAGCCCACAGATGGTAGATTTGGAAGACGCATTGCTTGCAGGGAAAGCAAAATCCATATCCAGAATATGTGTCTATTCCAGTTAGAACAAATCACTGCCCCTTCCATGAAGGGAGTGGTCCAATGTAATCAACCTGCCAGCATGTAGCTGGCTGGTCACCTCGGGGAATGGTGCCATATCAGGGGCTGAGTGTGGGTCTCTGCTGCTGGCAGATTGGCAGACTGTAGCCAAGTCAGACTTGGTGAGTGGAAGTCCATGTTACTGAGCCCATGCATAACCTCCATCCCCACCACCATGACCACTTTGTTCATGAACCCATTGGGCAATGACAGGAGTTGCTGGGGAAAGAGGCTGGCTGGTATCCACAGACTGGGTCATCTTATCCACTTGATTATTAAAACCTTCCTCTGCTGAAGTCACCCTCTGGTGTGCATTCACATGGGACACAAATATATTCATGTTTTTTTTTTTTAATTTGCATATGGGCAGGAGGCACCAGGGACCAAATTCCAGACCTCCAGCACGGCAGGTCGGAGCTCTGCCCGCTGAGCCACGGCAGCCGCCCAATATATTCATGTTTTTAGCCCACTCAGAAAAGTCTATCCACATACTTCTTCCCTAGACCTCTTTGTCACCAATTTTCCAGTTATGGTCTTTCCAAGTCACTGACCATCCAGACAAACCATTAGCCCACCAGTCAGTATGCAAACATACCTCTGGCCAGTTTTCCTTCCAAGCAAGGAACAACCAGGTGCACTGCTCGAAGTTCTGCCCACTAGGAGGATTTCCCCTCACCACTGCCCTTCAGGAACACCCCAGAAAGGGGTTGTAGTGCTGCAGCTGTCCACTTTCAGGTAGCACCTGCATTTAGTGCTGAACCATGTGTAAACCAGGCCCGAGTTTTCTCTTCCTCAGTCAGTTCACTGTAAGAAACTCCCCAAGAGGCCATAGGTCTGATCTGGGAAAAACATAGTAATGCGGCAGGAGTGGAGACCATGGGCATTTGAGCCACTTCTTTATGTAACTTACTTGTGCCTTCAGGACCTACTGTGGCCCTATCTCGTATATACATTTCCATTTTACAACAGAGTGCTGCTGTGCATGCCCAACTTTATGGCTTGGTGGGTCAGACAACACCTAACTCATGATAGGCAACTCAGGTCTCATGGTAACTTGGTGGCCCAAGGTTAAGCGTTCAGTCTCTACTAAGGCCCAGTAGCAGGCCAAAAGCTGTTTCTCAAAAGGAGAGTAGTTATCTGCAGCAGATGGTAAGGATTTGTTCCAAAATCCTAAGGGTCTGCATTGTGATTCTCCTATAGGGGCCAGCCAAAGGCTCCAGACAGCATCTCTATTTGCCACTGACACTTCCAGCACCATTGGATCTGCTGGATCATATGGCCCAAGTGGCAGAACAGCTTGTACAGCAGCCTGGACCTGTAACAGAGCCTCCTGTTGTTCAGGTCCCCACTCAAAACTAGCAGTTTTTCTGGGCCGGAGTAGCACACCCAAAGGAGGAATATGTTGTTGCCAAAATCCAAAGATACCAACTAGGCATTGTGCCTCTTTTTTGGTCGTAGGAGGGGCCAGATGCAGCAACTTATCCTTCACCTTAGAAAGGATATCTCAACATGTCCCACTGAACACCTAGAAATTTCACTGAGATAGAAGGCCCCTGTATTTTTGTTGGATTTATCTCCCATCCTTTGACACGCAAATACCTTACCAGTAAGTCTAGAGTAGTTGCTACTTCTTGCTCACTAGGTCCAATCAACATGATATCACCAATATAATGGACCAATGTGATGTCTTGTGGGAGGGAGAAACGATCAAGTTCCCTGCAGACAAGATTATGACATAGGGCTGGAAAGTCGATATACCCCTGAGGTAGGACAGTGAAAGTATATCGCAGATCTTGCCAGCTGAAAGCAAACTGTTTCTGGTGGTCCTTACTAATAGGTATTGAGAAAAAAGCATTTGCTAGATCAATAGTTGCATTCCAGGCACCAGGGGATGTATTGATTTGCTCAAGCAATGATACCACATCTGGAACAGCAGCTGCAATTGGAGTTACCACCTGGTTGAGCTTACAATAATCCACTATTACCCTCCAAGACCCATCTGTTTTCTGCACAGGCTAAATAGGAGAGTTGAATGGGGATGTGGTGGGAATCACCACCCCTGCATCTTTCCTTAAGAGTCGCAGTAATCTCTGCAATCCCTCCAGGAATCTGGTATTGCTTCTGATTTACTATTTTGCTAGGTAGGGGCAATTATAGTGGCTTCCACTTGGCCTTTCTGACCATAATAGCTCTCACTGGACGAGTTAGAGAGCCAATGTGGGGATTCTGCCAGTTGCTCAGTATGTCTATACCAGTTATACATTCTGGAAATGGGGAAATAACTACAGAATGGGTCCGGGGGTCCACTGGACCCACTGTGAGATGCACCTGAGCTAAAACTCCATTGATCACCTGGCCTTCATAAGCCCCCACTCAGACTGGTGGACCAGAGTGACATTTTGGGTCCCCTGGAATTAATGTCACTTCTGAACCAAGGTCTAATAATCCCCGAAATATCTGATCATTTCCTTTTCCCCAATGCACAGTTACCCTGGTAAAAGGCCGTTGGTCTCCTTGGGGAAGGCTCGGAAGAAGATTAACAGTATAAATTAGTGTCAATGTAACAGGGTTCTCCCTTAAAGGGACCTGGCCTCCCCTTCATTCAAGGGGCTCTGGGTCTGTAAACTGTCTCAAGTCTGAAAATTGATTAAGGGGCCGTGACTCTGTGTCTTTGTAATTCAGGTTAGACTTCTGTTCACTTGACCTAGAACTTTTTTGTTTATACAGCTCGAACAAGAATTTAGTCGACTGCCCTTCTATTATACCTCTAGGTACCCCATGATTTACTAACCAATGCCACAAATCTCTGTGAGTCATATAATTTTGACTCTTGCTTTGAGTTTGCTGTCTATTATAATAGCCACATCTACCCTGTCTTTGGCGATTAAGTGCTGCCACCTGGCTTCTGCCAACTTGGGATCCCATCATCCCCATTGTGTTTAAGGATTCCAGATCAGTGACAGCAGTTCCTGCAGTAATATCTGACCTACAAAGAAGTACAACTACAGAGCTCTTCAAGGATGATGGTGCTAGTCTCACACATTTATTTCTCACTGTTCTGGTAAAAAGTGCCTGGGGTGTGAGAGCAGGCTTTGCATGATAAATCCACTCTAACATTCTGATCTCTCTAAGCCTCTGGATCCCCTCATCTACATTATACCAGGGCAGTTCTGGCATTTCAACCTCAGGTAATGTCAGCCACCTTTTGATCCATATTTCAACCAACTGTCCAAACAAACTGTTAATACCTTTTCTAACCCCTTGAGCTATAACACTGAATGCAGAATCTCTGCTTAATGGGCCCATATCAATAAATTCAGCCTGATCCAGCCTTAAATTCCTCCCACCATTATCCCACACCCTTAAAATCCATTGCCACTCATATTCCCCTGATTTCTGTCTATTTAAATTGGAAAACTCACACAGTTCTTTTGGAGTATAACATATCTCCTCATGTCTGATACTTTGTACTTCACCTTTAGGGTCCTATTGGAACTTTAGTCTTGTTATAGGTCTGGAAGAAATGAGGGGTGGTGGGGGTGGGCCATGAAAAGAATTAGAAATATCTTCCAAAGCATTTGCTTCAGGGCATTCATTTGCAGCTTCATATGGTGAACCAGGATTAATCACTCTAGGGCTTATCCCTTCAGGAAGAGGTTGGGTGACAAACTCCTCAAGCAGGCTGGTGGTGGGGCGCCTATGTCCTCAGGGCAGACTATTGCAGGATTGTCTAGAGAAGACTCAGGATGACCTAGGGTTTCAACCTCACCCCCAACATCGTTATCAATCCATACGTCATCATCCCATTTTTCAGAGTCCCACTCCTTTCCAATCAGTGCCCTTACTTTAACGACAGACACCATGCAACATTGAGATTTCAGTTTATGTTGTAAAGTTGCTACTCTAACAATAAGATACTGAGTCTAATTTTCAGAGATCTCAAGTCTACGGCTACAGGAAATAAGATTTTCCTTCAGGATACTCATAGAAACTTCAATATCTGTCAGACGGCACTTAATCTTCTCGTTTGAAGTCTTAAGCCCATTCCTTTCACTCCTTAATGTAGCCAGTGTATCTAACAACAACCAGCCAATATCTCTATACCTCTTATTTCCACAAAACTCTGTAAAGCTGTCAAAAACATTATCCCCCAGAGCCTGCTTCGTACAAGCGAAGCATTAGGAGAATCGAATGGTGATATTTTGACTATCTCTTTTGCCAACTCACCCTATGGATTGGGAGTGTCATTCTGATTATGGGAATCAGAGTCCTTAGTGCCTTTGAGTCCAGTCAGAGTAGAAAACCATTCATAAACACCTATTTTTAAGATTCTGTTCCTCAAGACCCCACTCCTGGTACCAAGATGTATTAGTTAGGTTTCTCTAGAGAAACAGAATCAACAGGGAACATTCTCAAATAAAACATTTATAAAAGTGTCTCACATGACCGTGGGAATGCAGAGTCCAAAATCCACAGGGCAGGCTGTGAAGCTGATGATTCCGATGGAGGGTCTGGGCAAACTCCACAGGAGAGGCTTGTCAGCCAAAGCCGGAAGAGAGCCTGTCTCTTCCTAATCTTCCTTAAAAGGCTTCCAGTGATTAGATTGAGCATCACTCATTGCAGAAGACACTCCCCTTGGCTGATTACAAATGGAATCAGCTGTGGGTGCAGCTGATGTGATCATGATCTAATTCTATGAAATGTCCTCATTGCAACAGACAGGACAGCACTTGCCCAACCAGACAAACAGATACCACCACTAGGCCAAGTTGACACATGAACCTGACCATGACAGTCCCTTATCCAGTGTTCCCCTCTCAATGGATCTAGTAGTTTATGCGTGCCTGAAACCTAGGAGTCACCCTTGACTCCTCCCTCTTTTCTCACCAGCCACATTCAGTTTATCACAAATTCCTCTCAATTCCTCCTCTTCAATATCTTTTGCATCCTACCACTGTCACCATCCTGGTTCAAGCCTTCTCTTCCAATAGCCGGCTTGCTGATCTCCCTGAGCCCTCTGCGTACAATAGAGGGATTGTTTAAAAACCTAATAAATGAGATACTGTCACCATGCTCCACAGAACATTTCAATGGCTTCTCATTGCACTGAATAGTAGTCAATGTATCAGTTGCTGTACAAAGAACCCTGTAAGCATTATCACCATTAATCCTCACCACACATCCTGTACCACCCTGTTTTACAGTCAAGGAAATCAAGGCTTGGAGAGATTAAATAATTTGCCCCCAGTTACAGAACTAGAAAGGGATAGAGCTAGGATTTGAACTCAGTCTCTTAAATCACTGCCACCCTGTCTTTCACTTAATCCAAACTCCCTATCATGGCCTAAAAGGCTCTGCATGTCTTGGCCTATCTACCTCTCCTCCAACAACTCCTTCATTATCCCTGTCGGTCATTGTGTTGCCCCCACACTGATCTTCTAATACCCCAGCTCTTATCTTTCTCAGGGCCTTTGCACACATAGTTTCTTCTGCCTGTTATACTTTTCCCTAGATGTGGTGTAACTCTTCCTCATCCGTTGTGATGCAACTTAAATGTCACTTTTTCACCAAGAGAACTTTTTCTAACTCCAATCTAAACTTTTTTTCTTATGTAATGCTTTCTCTTTGCATCCTGTACTTTTACTTCATAGGACTTTCCAACTGTTTAATGTTTCTATCTCCCCTAAACATAAGTTCCATAAGAACAGAGGCCATATGACTTTTTCATCACTGTATCCCCAGAGTTTAGCATAGTAGTGGATGTTCAATTACTATTAAATAAATAAACATTATCTTTATGAGATACGTAATGCACATCAATAATAAAAACATTACATTCCTCTGTGGATAAATGATACCTGTCATGGTCAGGCTCATGTATCAACTTAGCCAGGTGGTGGTGCCTGGTCATCTGGTTGGGCAAGCACTGGCCTGTCTGTTACTATGAGGACATTTTATGGACTTAAATCATGATCATGTTGGCTGCATCCACAGCTGATTGCATTTGTAATCAGCTGAGGGGAGTGTCTTCTGAAATGAGTGATGCTTAATCTAATCATCTGAAGGCTTTTAAGGAGGATTCAAAAGAAACAGTCACTCTTCCTGCTTCAGCCAGCCAGCCTCTCCTGTGAAGTTCATCCAAGCCCTCATCAGAGCCACCAGCTTAACAGCCTGCCCTATAGACCTTGGACTCTACATTCCCACGACTAAGTGAGACATTTTTTAGAAATTTTATACCTGTGGATATCTCCTGCTGATTCTGTTTCTCTAGAGAACCCTAGTTCATACAATGCCAATGAACAAAATTGGAAATACAACTAATAAGTAGGGGATATGTTCTAACTTATTAAATAATCAGATAAATTTAAACATAATCAGTAAAATTTTTTCACCTATTTCAATAACTAAAATGAAAAAATAATTAAATCTTCTTTTTACAGATGGTGAAATTGGCTTTTTCATATTTTGATGGTACAAGTTTTCATTGGTTAAAAAAAAATTTACCAAAAAGCAATATAATAAGTATCACAAATCTTAAAATATTTATATCCTTTTATCTTATGACTCTACTTAAGGAACTCTATCGTAAGGGAATAATCTTTTAAAAAATTGCTTTTATATAAAAATACTTTATCTCAGCATTAATTATTATAGTAAAAAAACAAGATGCAATCAAATCTCCAAAAATAGATTCTGGTATATCTGCTGTATTATGTAGCCATTAATATTATGTTTACCACAAGTACACAGTAGCATGTAGAAATGTCTAAGCTACAACATTAAATGAAAATTCATAATTGCCTATATTATATATCCCTGAAATAAGACAACTTGGAACAATAGGCAATTCCTATTTTCCCATTGAGAATTTAAAATATCAGGTTTTGGGAGTCAGGGAGAGGGAAACTGGAACATATTAAGTTTACAATAAAGCAATACATTGAAAATATTTAAATATCATATACAATGCATATATAAAATCACATGTATAACATTTTTTCAAATTGCTCCTTTTCCACTCTTATGTTTCATGAAAAAAATATTATTCAAACTCTTCACAAGCATTCCTGATATGTGTCTTGATCATCACTAATGAAATGTTGTCTACAATTTTCAAGGCCACCTCATCTTCACTTCTGTCTAAATTGCTTGCAACATAGGTTTTTCTTTTTCTTTTTTTACTTTCTATTACAGAAAATTTTAAACATAAACTGAAACATTTAGAAACCTCAGAAATTATCAATTCATAGCCAAAGTTGTTTTCAATAATTTCTCATGCTCTCCCTCCTCAATTATTTTTAAGCAAATCCCAGAAAGCATCATCATGTCATTCCATTCACAAACATTTCAATATGTATCCCTACCATAAATACCCTCAAAAACATAACCACAATATCATTATAACACCTAAGAAATTAACAATAATTCCTTCACAGGTTTCAAATTTCTCCAATTATCTCATAAAATCGTTTAAATCAAGATCTAAACTGACCCACACAATTTTGCTATTCAAAATTGGATTTGGTCGATATGTGTTTCAATTCTTTTAATCCATAGGTTTCCCACTCTGCTCACTCTCTTCCTTTTCATCCAACCTTATTTGTTGATTGGTTCTTTAGTTTCCCACATCTGGAATTTTGCCGATTGTATCTCTGTGGTATCACATAACACGTTCCTCCAGTTCCCTTTATACCCTGTAAACTAGTTGTTCCCTCTTAAGGCTTTATAATATTCACGTTCTATTTGTTTAGTAGCAAGAATATGTCATAGATGGCATTGAATACTTTCATCAGAAGGCATATTATACTTGTTTGCCTTTCTTTTTGTGCTATTACAGCCATTCATCATTATTGCCTAGATTTTCTATCTTATCAGGGATGCAAAATGGTGATAGTCTAATTATACCATTCCTTCTCCATTTATTGTATGGAATACTTCTATAAAGAGAAACTTATTCTCATCAACTTTTTAAATTACCCTAAGGTGCAATCTTCAGGAAAGGCAAGATAAATACTTGATTCTTTCCCTTTATTTATTAATTTTCAGACCTGTGAAGTTTGTGTGTGTATTACCTTTTGTTTGTTTTGTCTTGTTTTTGGCACACTACTTGTTTATGCTATATATGTTGTTGACTATGGAAATTTTATTACAAGTTACAAACAAAGAATTGTAAAATATTTGGACAGTTGATTTGTTTAATTTGCCTCATAGATAAGTACTTGGCAATGCTCATTAGTGTAACTTTTTATTTCTTTATTTGAAGTGGTCTTTAAAAGACTTCCTTATAAATATAACCAGCACTTACAATTGTGGGTTGTAATCCCAGGAATAAATTATTGACTCTTCTATTTAGCATTTATTTTAGATTCATATTGTGGTTATATATTATATGTATATATATAACACAAAATCTGTCATTTTAATCATTTTTAAGCTCACAATTCAGTGGCTTTAATTATATGCACAGTGTCGTACTACCGAGGCCACCATCCATTACCAAAAAAATTTTCAGGATCCAAACAGAAACTCTGTAACCATGGAGGAATAATGCCCCATTTCTCCATCCCCCTTGGCCCTGAAAACCTCTAATCTACTCTCTGTCTCTATGAATTTGCTTATTCTAGATATTTTATGTAAGGGGAATCATACAGTATTTTTCCTTTTGTGTCTCATTTCACTCAGTAAAATGTTTTTATGGTTCATGCATGTTGTAGCATGTAGTAGAACTCCATTCATTTATATGGCTGAACAATATTTAATTGCACATATATACCACATTTTATTTATCCATTCATCTGTTGATGGACACTTGTTTCCACCTCTTGCTTATTGTGTTATGAACATTGGTATACAAGTATCTGTTAGAATTCCTGTTTTCAGTTCTTTGGGGTATACCTAGAAGTGGAATTTTCTGGTCATATGATAATTCTATGTTTAATTTTTTGAGGAACTGACAAACTTTCTTCCATAGAGATAGCACCATCTTATATCACCACCAACAATGCACAAGTGTTCCAGTTTCTCCATATTCTCACCAACATTTATTTTTCATTTTTTAAATAATAGCCATACTAGTAGGTGTGAAATGTTATTTTATTATGGTTTTGATTTGCATTTCCCTAATGATTATAGGCATGTTTTTGAATAAAGCCCTATACCCATACAACCCACAATACTGGATGGTTATCATTAGCCTCTCTGGGTTGCTGCTGGGTGGTAGGAGTGAGGCCTTTTATTAAATAATATTACATAGAAAGTGTTCCTGAAGTCTATGTTTTTGCAAGTGAGGGATCCTTCTTCAACACAGACTCCAGAGAAAATGAATCTTCCCACCAAGAGGCATTCATGATATCCCTCCAGGAGGTATGGTGCCCAAGAAAAACCAACTAGACAGAGAAATTGCAGCCGCAAGGACAGCATGGGTGCACAACTCTCTGGAGGTAGTTTAGCAGGTGTCCAGCATGGTTAGATAGGAAAATAGAGCTGAAGCTTCCTGGGCCTCTAGTGACGCCCACACAGCAAAGCAGCAGGCAGCCAGTGATTTTTAGACTGTTGGAGGAGGCACCCATTGAAAAAGATTATTGCTAGTTCTTTGTGAGGAAGAACTAGGGCCTGGGGTTAGATGTCACTGTTAACCTTTTGTAGTTTGTGGCACTCAGTTTTGTAATAAATGGTAGCTCTCTTTACAAAGAGTGGGTTTGGTCATTCCCAACAAATTACTTTGCTGTTTTTATAAAGTTCTAAGTTAAAGAAGCTCTCTAGGTATAAATAACTTAGATTAAGTAGACCACAACAAATTGTCGGACTCTGCCCTGGATATAGTCAATAACAGATCTGCAGCCTCCCTTACAAAATTGCTAAGGCAACTACAAGGGTGTGTTAATCAGAAAATATTTTTAAAGGAACTATATCAAAATATTGGTTTCAATGTACATATATATTTAATGCAGTTTTATTGAGATATATTCACACATGATACAAATCATCTGAAGTATACAATTACTGGCTTACAGTAATCACATAGCTGTGCATACAACCTCATAGCAATTTTAGAACATTTTCATTGCTCTAGAAAAGAAAGAAAAAGGAAAAAGGAAATCCAAATCTTCCTAAATAAGATCCACCCCCTATTATTGAGCTATAGTATTGGCGTAGTACATTTGTTACTGTTGATGAAAGAATATTAAAATATTACTTAACACTATAGTACACAGTTTGTGATAAGTATATCTTTCTCATAAATCCTCTATTATTAACTCCTTGTGAGAGTGTCATACATTTGTTCCAGTCCACGAAAAAGAAGTTTTTATATTTGTACAAGTTAATTGCATACATTTTCCATCACAAGATTCACTATTCCCATATTTTTTTTTTGCATGGGCCAGAACTGGGAATTGAACCCAGGTCTCTGGCATTGCAGGCAAGAATTCTGCCACTGAGCCACTGTTGCACCACCCTATACATTCCCATAGTTTAATTTCCCACTTTCCTTCTGGTGACGTACATGACTATAAACTTCCCCTTCCCACCACACTCACACACCATTCAGCGCTGTTCATTATTCTCACAATAACATGCTACCATCACCTCTACCCATTTCCAAACCTTTACATTCAACCTAGTTAAACATTCTGTACATATTAAGCAACGTCTACCCATTCTTCAGTCTCATTCTTATGCTGGTAACACATATTCTTTATGTCTATGAGTCTACACATTATAATTAGTTCATATCAGTGAGATCATACAATATTTGTCCTTTTGTGTCTGACTTATTTCATTTAACATAATGTCCTGAAAGTTCATCCATGTTGACCATTGCTTCAGGACTTCATTCCATCTCACTGCTGAATAATATTCCATCATATGTTATATCACATTTTGTTTATCCATTCTCTGGTGCTGGACACTTGGATTGTTTCCAAATTTTGACATTTGTGAATGATGCTGCTATGAATATCGGTGTGCAAGTGACTGTTTGTGTCCCTACTTTCAGATCTGATATATCCCAAGTAGTGGGATTGCTGGGTCGTAAGCCAACTCTATACTAAGCTTCAGTTTCAGTATATTTTAGGTGGTGGTCTTATAAAAGTATTTATCCTAGCTTTCTTTATTTTCCAAATTGTATTTAATCAACATGTATTTTTAAATGAAAACTAATAACAAAATAGAAACAATGTTTAATCCTAAATCATCTGTATTTGTTGCAGTTTTTCCATCCTTGAATTATTGACCAAAACATTACTCCCACTTCAAAAAGATGGGTTTTAGAAAAACATTAACTAAGAATTTGCCTTTAAAGCATCATATCTGATGAGGTTTTTGTAACGGCCAACCCTTTTTTCTTCCCCTCCTGAATTTGCAAAGAACAGAGAAATGGATACAAGAGTTAGAGAGTTGAAGATCAAGACTTTAGCTTGATTACCGGTAAGGCTGGATTGAAGAATGTGGTTTTAGAGCTGTGACCGCAATGGACTCATACTTGCCCTGAATTTAAACTTATCCACCTGGTCACTGGAGGGCTTTCCCCACAACGATGGAAGGGCCCTGCTACCAGCAGGACATGAAGAGCAGACCAGAGAACATGTTCTCTACAGGAGGCAGAACCAACAGGAAAGGGAAATCCACAGACTGAGCCAAGCATGCCCAGTTCTTATGCTCAAACACAAATCAGGAAAGCTGCCCTGAGCAGAGGGGTAGAGACAGAATGGGAATGTTGCTCAAACATTCCCTCTGCAAAGAACTATGAGAACCAGAGGGGAAAGAAGAATTCCAACCCACCTGCAACAATAAAACATGGTAAAACTTCACTCAGATAATCAGGACTATGTGATCCTAAGAAATAGTTTTAACAATTTTTTCATCTAAGTTGATAAAAATGTTGGTGTTGTGTAAATGCCAAAAAAAGATCATTAAACAGAAATCTCTTGTATCTTAAAAAATGAATAAGAGCTTTCTTTTTAAAATGTACCATAATATATTCACTTGACTTATGCCTCTTTTCTTATTCCACAAATTAAAAGTGTCTTGCAAATTAAATCTAAAATTAGAAAAATATTGTCATGCCTAGTAGAATTTTCTCTCCCTTCCCTAAACACAACTTGTCCAGAAACAGAAATAAAAACTTCTCCAAGAGAGTAAAGGAACTGTTGTTTGTTTTTCAGAAGTTAATCCAGTGTATAAAGCTGGTAATGAAAGCCTATCCCCTTAGCTGGAGTTGCATAATCTTCAAAGAAGAGTCACTGGAAGAGTCATAACCAGAAATGTTGATTCAACACCCACACTTGCTGTGCAAAACTCCTGGCCTTCATCCAGTCTCCTTGGGACGAGGTGTCCACACACTCGTGAGTGCCGCCAAGGAGATGCCAGGTGAGGAGGTTTTCACAAAGGAATGTCAGCGTTCGTGCTTCTTGCACCATATTTGCCCGCTGAGGCACTAAACTAAACCCCTTTCCACGCCGCAGAGGAAAAGAATCTTCCACATCAAGCACAAATGAAAATCTCTGTTAGGAGCAAGCAGAGGTCCAGGAGTGGGGCAGACTCCTCCACAGCATCTACCACTGGCAGTCACAGAGAGAGAGGTACCTGGGATCTCTGCCTGACATTACTGAGAGGCCTTGAGCCTCTTGCAGCCTCTATTTCCTTGTCTCAAAAATACAAGGGTTGGTTTATTAAGCCGTAACTTTCTTGATATTCCATGATACTTTAATTTCCTACTGCCCAAACCTCCTTACGAAAATCCAATCAACTAAGTTGAAAATTATGCCACTGGTTGATCATGTAGTCAGTGTCAATTGAAAAAAACCTGTTTGTAAAACCGAGGGTGGAGAGGGGAGTGGTTCTATTTAAGATAGGCCTCTCCTGTCTAAAGGATGGAGATGTGGGAGCTTTACTCACAAAGTAAAGGGCTTGGATTATTTCAATTGTGTGTTCACACAGGCCCAAATTGCTCAGTTTTGTACTTCAATGGCTGTCGCTATTGGCATGTTAATTGTACCAGGTTGTTTTTAATTCTTTCAAACTGTCCTCATTTCTCTTTAAGCAAAATGGATTTCTAAACACAGATCCTCAGAACAGGATAGTTGAGCCAACACCAAATGCTAGGGGGCATGTAAGAGCTAAATGTACTGATATGTTGAATATGTGCCTGAAAGATGGATGTGACACAAGGACAATAAATACTGGTTGAATGGAGGAAAAATTCCTCAAAAAATGAAGGTGAATAAATCTTTCATTAAACAGAATTGTATTTTATGTGTTGTAGACAATCCTTATTTAGGACCTCATTTTTAAGAGAATTCCGGGTTTAGGTCCAAATTTATTTCTGCCACTTACTGCAAAACTTTGGGCAATGTCTTTAAACCCTCTCTCTGAGATTTAGCTTCCCTTCTGAAACATGTAAATACAACACCCACCTCAAAGGGTGGGTGTGAGGATTAAACAAGAGGCAATATGTAAAAGTGCCTGACATAGTAGCTAATAAAAAAGTTAGTTGGATATTAAAATAATTATTTCATGTTTGAGGAATCTTTTAGAAAAGATTTATTTGCAAAATAATAATCAACACTGACTCTGTATGTGTGTGTCTGGGTGTGTGTCTCATCTTAAACTCTGGATCACATAAAAAAGTTTTCTCAGATAGGATATAGTCATTAATTGCCACACAAATATCTACCATCTGAAAGATTTCACACATATACATACTGTAAACCCACAATCAATTTATCCCCAAACAGCAGTCCCTCTGCTTCCCTGACAGGCCAACATGGTATCTCCTTTTCTAGTGAAACTAAGGAAGTCAAAGATTAACAGCGCGTTTTCTCCATCCTTCTATTTTAGGATAGCTTTATCCAGAAACCATTAAAGGTAGGAGAAATTTGAAGACCTACGAAGAAGCAGTAGAGTCAACACCTCCTGCTGGAGGTTTTGCAAGTCACCGTTTTCACTGTATCAAATGTACTATTTCCACCTTTCCCCACTGCCCCCGCTGTGGCATAAGCCTGTACAAGCTCCCAGAGGACATGCTTCCTCAAAATAAAGTTAGTGTTAAACAGTCAGCTTCCAGCCTAGTGATGGCTATGCAATGAAGGACACCAAAAATTTTAACAGGGGAATAAGCACACCGTCAAGAGTGGGTCTCCACAACTGAGACCCAGTTTCTGTTTCTGAAACATAAGTATACTGCCCTCCCTGCCTCTCCCAGTTATTGTGGGGACCCACATGACTATGAGTAGCAGCAAAGGATTGCTCAAATGGAATTCAGTGTTATTAACCATCATACAGTAGATGCATATTCATTGATCACTGTTCTAGGTTCCGGGAATACATCATTAAATAAACAGACCAAAGTCTCTACCCCCTTGGGTAGCTTTCCAAGTAGTTGTAATTTCAGTTTGAGATTAGCACTATAAGGGTAATCAACAAATAAAAAAGAGAGAGAGAATGGAGAGGGCAGTGGTTCTACTTCAGCTAGGCCTCTCCAAGGATGGTGATGTGGGAGCTGAGGTCTGAGCCACGGGAAGTAGCCAGGCATAAGCAGATCCTGGAAAGGAACATTCCAGGCTGAAAAGGTCATGGACACAGATTCTGAGTTGGGCATGAGCTTGATGTGTCAATGCAATAGGAAGACAATCAGTGTGGCTGAAGGAAGGTGAACAAAGGTGAGAGGGACAGAAAATGAGGGCAGAAAAATAGATGGAAGCCAGGTCACCTAAAGTCATTGTAAGGATCATTTCAGAAACCTATGGAAACATGCACATTTCTGAAAACCTGTTTAATTGCCACAACACATAGGCTCATATTTAGACTAATCCAAAATCCATCATTTAACAAGCATCTAATTGGCCAGAGCACTGAGTACCTGGCAGACGTACCAGCATAGCCTTTTTAAAGCGGTGCAGATTGCATTTCAGGGAGTAGAACTCAGACGCTGGCTTCTCACTATCTTGGCAGAAACTTCTCTTCCTATCTTACTGTAGATTCCCGGATTCCTGCCAAATAGCAGGAGCTGAGCCTGAGGTAGAATGATGTTTTCAGGACCTGAAGACTCAGAAACCATCAGTGCCATAGAGGAAAGACCACCAGCTCAGTACCCCCTGCTCTGACCCTCACTAGTTGTGCAAACTCGAACGAGTTAATTACCTAATAATGATAAAAGTAAAGATTCACTTATACGTGCCCAGGACTGTTCTAAGGATCTTATAAAGATTAATTCATTTAATCTTTGGTTTCACCATCTGTAAAGTGGAGATAATAATAGTGCCCACTTCATAGGTCAGGGCGTTAGGCATGTATAATTTATACACAATAAATATTTCTTCCCTCCCCCTTCTCCTCGGAAAACTAAAATGGCTGCCCTCAAAAGCACTTGAAGAGATTAAAGTATATAAAGTTACTCAATATGTCATAGCTTTGATGTTAATAATGTCAAGTCTCCCTAGTGAAGCCGAGTCCTAATTTATCAGAAGGGTTAAAGCCCTCCTGAGTGAGTTGCAGAGACCAACTAATTGTGGGTACATCTTGATGCTAATGTATTCTAGAGGTCACTTAAGGACCTGACACATAATAGATGCTGCAAATACCCACTGTTCTCTGCTGAGGCACAGTTTTATGATCCGACCAGGAACTACCTAAATAGTCGCTCTCTTGCCTCAGAAAGAACAGCTTAACATCAACTAGAAAAAAAAAATCTAAATCTAAATCCGTGTGTTGAGTGGACATGCGCCAATGTCAAAACTCTGCCTCAACAGAGAGGTTGGCAGAGGTGAGGAGGGCCCCCCCGTCAGCCGCGTTAGGAACTGCCTCCGAGTAAGAGGGCAGTAGCAGCGTCACAGTCAAGAAAAAGCTTGGTTCAAGCAGATGCACTGAAAACAGGGAATAAACCCTGGTAATGAGAGAAGAAAGTAGAGTGTAAATGAGCCAAGATTCTTCAAGCAAGGACTGCCTGCGTCTTGCTATGAGATCCCACATCCTTTCCGGGCTGTCACCATACCCAACGTGCCCTGAGGAATAAGAGTTGAGGGGACCCTCCAATTTCTACCCCCACCCCAGACTGGCCACAGTACCTCACTTCGGAAGAGGGCTGCTTTGGGTTTATGTTTTGTATCTCCAGAAGCCTCTGTGAAATGCCAAGATTTGACTGATGCGGGACACAGTCCATCCATCAGCACCTACCAGTGGATGAGGGCGTTATTGTCTCCACAGATAAGCCAGCTGTTGTCTTAGGAAACTGAGAGTAAAGTTCAGGGATGGAATATGGATCGGAAAAATCTTTGTCAGTTCTAAAACAAGAACAAGCCAAAAAAAAAAAAAAAAGTCTATGGTTAAAAAAACATCAGAACAATGGTTGCCTGGAGGGTTGATTGGGACCTGGAAATTCAACACGGTAATGGGGTGTAGGTTACATGGCGTATCCATTTGTCAAACTTGTCTAAGATCGTGCATTTCAATGTATGTGAAGTTTACTTTTAAAAAACCATATGAAGAAGAAAAAAAAAACAATGAAAGAAGAATAATAGTGGTATTGGGGGGGCACAGGTGAGAGTATAAATGATATAGGAATGGCAGAATGTGGCAATACATAGGGTTTGTTATACTATTCGATTTACTTTGTACAGTACATGTTTGGAATTTTCCATTAAA
This sequence comes from Myrmecophaga tridactyla, assembly GCA_004026745.1. NCBI lineage: Eukaryota > Metazoa > Chordata > Mammalia > Pilosa > Myrmecophagidae > Myrmecophaga > Myrmecophaga tridactyla. The sequence continues at coordinate 55,118 of PVIY010004014.1, read as the reverse complement.
AAAATCTAAGAGAAGTCTGGAGCAGAGAAAAGTACCAGCGGCCGGCAAGGGTCTATGTGACAAGAGGGCTCATACAGTGTAAGGGCTAAATGGAGAACAGACAAAAAGTGCTCAGAGCTAGGGGATGCAAGGGTAGTTCAGTGGTAGAATTCTCGCCTGCCATGCAGGAGACCCAGGTTCGATTCCCAGTCCATGCACTTCCCAAAACAAACAAACAAAAAATATAACAAAATAGTGCTGCAATAACAGTATACTCACATGGAAAAATAATGAAATGTGACCGTGCCATACAAGCATACAAAAAAAAGTGCCCAGGGAAATTGAGCCCTTTGTCTCCTGCACATTTCTTGCTAAATTTAATCCTACATATTATATATTATTACGTTTCGTTATTATGAATCAGATCTTTTTTCTAATGAATTTTCTAATTGTATAAAAGAAAGATAATACTTCTATTTATTTGTACAGGCCATTTAATAGTCATGAGCATTCTAAGGGGAGGGGAAGTAGAAGTTAAACCTTGTTTAAATGTGTCCCAGGCCACATATTTATACCTTAAGAGACTTCAGAGGAGAGGGACCCACAAGCCCAAATTAAAATTGCTTAAGAAACTTTCACGTGAAGATTTGTATTCCCAGAAATGATTCTCATCATATGAAAAATTGAGGGGTGGGGAGAGGTTAGTGAATAGTCTTCATGGGTAGATAGATTTCTCCACAAGGGAGTGGGGTTGACAGAACAAGGCCTGCAAACTCATGGAAATTAGCAGTAATGAGACATAAACAGTCAAACCTCAAAATAACATCTCGGCCTTTAGAATCAACACAGCTCTCCTGTCAGCCTGCACCTGGCCCGGCCGGCTGGGTCCGGGAGCCAGTGGGGTTTTAGGCCCCTTTTAACAGCTGCCAAGAGCACATTACTCATGGCCGGGATGCTGGCTTTTTATGTTGCCACAAGTGGCCCAGCCGTTGTTTGGGCCTGGCTGAGTCCATTGACAGCTTTTCTCAGAGCTGAGGCTTTGCGCTCTGATTTTTCCAGCAGCTCCAGTTTGTCCAGACGTTACCAGTGTACGCTGAGCAATCTCCCCCCAGACTCCTGGGCTGGCTTGCAGCCAGGCTCACAGCCAGCCACATCCCCGGGTCCCTGGAGAGGAGAGACAGAAAGCTGAAGTTAGAATAGCAGAGGCTACATCTCACCTGAGAAACTGTTTGATCTGCCCTCTGGATGCCTAGGATTCTAACACAGTGTAAACAGCTGGGAGGTGTCTAGTGATCACAAAAAGCACCCACCAAGGGCATACCTGTGACACTGTGCAAAAAAGCCTCATTGTAATACTTGTGTATGAGATGAAATGAGTTGATTGGTCGAGTGGATGGTGAGTATATCAAGTTAAAAGGGTCCTTGCTGGGTTTCTAAGCTGCAGAACAATGGAACCTGGTGCAATTGAATTTGGAGTTATATTCTGAAGGGGTCATTAGTATCAGATGATGAAAAACTCATCATATTATAATGTAATTAGTCGTTCAATGTCTGTTTTCCCTGATAGACTTTAAGTTTCAAGGGCAGGAGTTGTCTGTCTCATTCACTGTTGTATCTTCAATACCTGGCCCAGAGGAATTTCTCAAATATATCTTTATTGAATGAAAGAATATGTTGAATCTCTAGCCATTAATTTGCTTCAGCCTTTGAGGTCATGCTGCATTAATTCATTTGTAGCAAACGTTAGTTGGGTGTCTAGAAGCCATTCTCAACTCCCACTAAAGAGGGTGGAAAGCCTCCCTTGCAGCTAGGGGTAGCCATGTGACACAGTTCTGGCCCATAATGCATAAAAGGGAGTCTGCTGGGGTATTACTGGGAAAGATATTTTGCTTCCTGACTTAAAAAAAAAGTTAGACCAAAGAGAACTTGCTGGTATTGCCCCATCTCCCTTCTTTTTGCTGTGAATGTGAATGTTAAAGCCAGGTGCTGTGACAGCCATCTTCCGAACAATAGTAAAAAGCATGAGAGGAATCCAAACAGCAAAAGATTGTAGAGCAGAAACATAAAAATAGCAATATTTAGATATATTGTAACATTAGGCATCTTTTTTTTTCTCACTTTCTTGTTAAGTTAGATAGTATAAATATCTGTAATGTCTGAGCTACAACTGGTCACATTCTACTTTCTTTTACTTGCATTCAGATACTAGTAACACTTTCTATCTTCCACACCAGAGACACAGGACAGAGAATGTTTAATTCAATTTGTTATTCTCAAGCACAGAGCTCAGACCCAGGTACATAGTAAGAGCTCAATAAGAATTGAATGAATGAATGATTCATCGACAAATGAGTAATAAATTAATAAATGATGATGATGAATAGAGAAATGAATAAAAAGGACTTGGAACTGAATTAGACAATAAGAATTTATTGGCCTTCTACTATATATGAGGCACTGTTGGTTGCTGAGTGAGGATTGTTGTGAGAATTTATTTAATTGAATATTTTAAAATGATAGTATTTATAAGGTATTGGTTACAAACTGGTGTAATACCTAGTTCTTGCTCTTTGATTTATATATTATAAATATGTTATGTACTTTGCATTTATATATTATGGCTTTTCAAAGTACATGCTGTTTGCTTATTTTCTTAGTGCACACATATTCGTTCTTGAAGCTTAAAGAAAAGTAACTTTCTGTGTTTATTAGGAAAATCCTTTCTATGAAATATGGAAACTATTTCTCTCCTTTGAAATTAGCTAAAATTGGTTCCTCTGAGGATTGTCAGAACTCTGGCTGTTTGCTGACATCATTTCATTTAAAGCACTAGGATATGCACTATCCATGGGTTTTCAAAATGTTTGATGTTTGGAATTTTTAAATTAAAAAAAATGTGGAGGCTTGATCAAATGAAAAGATCTTAAATATATATAATGCAAATTGTAATGATGCAAAATGACTTATGTTAGAAGAAAGTCTGAAATAACAAAAAGTACAGCAGTAATACAAATATTATGTTAATAAGACTGGGGATTGAATTTGTGAGAATTATAATAAAATTTCTCTTTTCCTTTCATGCTGCTCTTCATCAGGTTTCAAGTGAAACAAGTGTAATAAATGTCCCATCAACAGGTGGCAACACTTGTATTGTTTGCTTTTTAAAGTGGGCCTTGATTGCATTTCAGAACAAATGCACTGATAGATGGTGAAGATTAATATATATATTTTTGAAACAACCAGGTCCAGAAATAATATCTTCATGTAAGAATAAAATGTGAAATGTGACAGAAGAAATTCGTTTAAAAAACAAACAGAAAAACTAAAATCTTGCACTACTTGCAAAAATGGCCCAAGAAACCCCAGAGACATTTTCTCCAACACAAATGGGCTGAAACAAATTAAAAGTTCAGGCTAGGGGAATGAATGGTCATGCAACCTGGGGTCTATGAACAAGATAGAATGCTCTATAGCCATTAAAAATTTCAAGTTCAGGGTCCTGACCAAGACATGGAAATAAATATGTGATATAAAGTTAAGTGAAAAAAGAACATGAAATTGTGTATAGACACAGATTATAGCTTTGCAAAAACATGTGTGCATATGTTGACAGTGATGGGAGAGAATTTGGAGGCATGTCAATAGTTTTATGTTGAACCAGCCAGTTCTTTTTGTTTTTTTATTTTGGAAGTGGTTTAGATTCATGATATAAGAAGAAGAAAAACCCTCGCTCTAAGACCATCCCTGGTATCCTGAAAAAGTTGGCAGGCTTTCTTAAGGGGGTCATGGAGGTTTGAGGGCTTAGAGAGCCTGTGTCAAGGAAGCAGGACAGCATTAAGAAGGGATCCCATTGTTGCCCCTGAAAACTTTGTGAAGAGTGTTCCCTTCCCTTGGCAGGCCTCCCATATCTTGTTTCTTCAAACTGCAGTTTGGACAGCAGGGAGAACCCTTGTCTGTTTAATAAGTTTGTGAACAAAGGCTGATTGCTTCTCTTGTCAATAAACAAAAATTTTCTGCTTCTGTTTCTCTGCTAAATTGAGTTTCTGCTTACCCCAACTGGTTATATAAAGACTTTATGTACACAGGGAAAAAAAGAAATGACAAGATTGTGTAAGCAGTCTGCCCTGCATGGAGATGTGAAGTCAGTTTAGTTTACTTCTTGGAGTTCCTTGTTTCTCATTTATGTACTCTTTCCTCTTTCAAAGGGCCATGCGGCTCTTGTTGCCCCTGTTTTCATCTCTCATTGACCCATTAAGGGCTCGATGGGTTTCTTCCCAGGATTCTTTAAATTTGAAAAGAAGACTATGAGAAAGGGCATAGACAAAGGAATGAATCATTATAGACGGAATTTTGGGCATGGTGGTAGGGTTTATTTATATTTGGGAATGAGAACCTTAAGTCATGCCATGCAGGGAACAGTCTTTGTAAAAGCCAAAACTGAGGAACAAAGAATTTAGCTTTCTGACTCAAGGTTAAACAACTAAAAAGAGGGAAATTCAGGAATAGAAGTCAGGTCTGCCCAGAGCAGTAGGTACAATGAGAGGCTGTTAGAGTTCAGAAATGGGGATGAACCCAGCTTTTAAAGAATGGGCTCTAGATCATTGACCCCAAAGGATGGACACTATGTCCATAAAATGCCACAGGATTGTTGCTGGTGTGTGGCACTATATGGTGCCAATCAGAAGGAAGAACACAAGACCTTTAATTCTATGGCAGGGCAGGGAAGAAAAAGGAAAGGAACCAGGAGGGAAACTACCACACCAAATATTCAAAGCTGCTTGATTCCATCTGAAAGGCTGCCCTGCAATGAGATGGTGGCATTAGCCACAAGGGTATTGGGTTGGCTGGATGGAGTGGGTACCCTAGTGCCCGCTGGCTCTCCAAAGTCCTCCATCAGATGCCGGCTGCCATATCTCTCTGTACATTAGGTTGCCATAGCTCACCTGACAATGTCTAAGATAAGGTTTTTATCCTTCCCTTGAGTCAGTAATCCTAATCTTTCTGGCATATTTACTGGATGTTTTATTTTTCAATTAAAAACTACAAAGTAAGGCAGTCAGATGTGTAGTATCACAAGGCAAGAAAGGATACTTAGAAAATCCAAAAAAAGAGACACGAATATTCTGCAAAAAGTTCATTATTTTTCTCAAGATCCTGGAGCAGTTTGGCAGTTGAACTGAAGAGAAAAACTGCTTTCTGCACTGTATGCCTCACTCATGCATTTATCTGAGGGACCCAGGCTTTGAGAAAATTGTGAGGCAAAATCCTTAGCATCTTATGGTATAGATGGTAACTCCATAGTCTCCAATGTTGAGAATCTAAACTCATTCAACTGCCTCTAATTTTAAAGATTTTTTTTTAGTTCCACTTTCCTTCTGAAATTTGTATTGTTGTTGGCCCAAGCACCACTTTTTGATTGCCCTTGCTGAGAATGTAGTCTCTAAAGCACTCTGGTTAATCTTTGAATCAGCTCAGGAAGATGAAATTACCATCCCTGGAAAACTGCAGTTTAGTTTCAAGGAACTCGCTGCAGCTGCAACAATAAGATGGAAATGTGACTGGGTTGGAGGAGGCAAGGATTAAAGGTATGGGATTAAGAGAGCCTTTCTTGCCCCAGTGAGTAGAATGATCACATAAATCACAGGCTAACCGTGGCTCCACTCAGCCTGTATTAAAGTATGTAGTATCACAGGCTCTCCGTAATCAGGATTTGTCATCTTAAGCATCAGGATGGAAGATACAGATGCCAAAGAGGGGCCAGAGGGAAAACAGAGGAAGAAGAGGAAATGAATAATTTTGGTGACAGTGACTACTATTTTGATAGGAACCAGAATGTCTGCAATATTTCAAGAACCATGTGTAAGGGCAAGAACTGTTGGAAATGTGCCTTTCGACTTCAAAATGTGCCTGGCCATAAAAACGCTGATAAGCGTTGGGGGTGGGGTGGTGGGGGCAGCAGCTGGAACTCCATGGGCTGCTTGTGTTTCCTTTCTTGATATTTATTCCTAGATCACATTTGCAGCTGCTTTTATCTGCTCTTCAGATGTTTTTGTATTTGGGGAATCATTAATTGTAAAGTAAATACCTACTCTCAGACATGGAAATGTAATTTATTAGCCAGCTACAGAACTGGTTGTCTGTAAATGCATATATGGTAATCCTGGAAATTTCCACTCTACCCAAGATGCTATTTGTGGAGATTCAAATTTATCACACCCTGTGTTGTCTCCATACTAGTGCTGTGGGTTAAAGCATTGAAAGTAATGCTCTCTTCAAGAGACAATAAAAACAATGATGTTACCCAGCAATGTGAATAGGGAGATGGAAAGATGTTTTAGAATTAGAACCAGGGCCTTGAAGGAATGTCCAGCGTCATGGAAGCACAACTACAAAAGCAAGTCCATCAAAAAATAAGGGGTAACCTGATCTTGTTAAAATGTGACCAAGAAGAAATTGTATAGGTTAGTCCAGAGTGATGCCCCAGTAAAGGGCAGAGTGATTTGAACAGTGAATAAAAAAGTATTTGCAAAGTCGCCTTGGGGGAATGGTGAGAAAGGGGAAAAATTCAACTTCCCCAAGTGGAGAATTCTTGATATTCTCAAAAGCAATGGGGACAACCAAAGCAATAAGCTGAGCCCCCGATCTTGGGGTTTGTTCATATGAAACTTAACCCTGCAAAGGACAGACTAAGCCTACTTCAAATTAGGCCTAAGAGTCACCCCCAAGAGAACCTTTTCTGTTGCTCAGATGTGGCCTCTCTCTCTCTCAGCTAACATGACAAGCAAACTCACTGCCCTCCCCCTCTCTACTTGAGACATGACTCCCAGGGGTGTGGACCTTCCTGGCAATGTGGCACAGAAATCCTAGAATGAGCTGGGACTCAGCACCAAGGGATTGAGAAAACCTTCTCGACCAAAAGGGGAAAGAGAGAAATGAGACAAAATAAAGTGTCAATGGCTGAGAGATTCCAAACAGAGTCGAGAGTTTATCCTGGAGGTTATTCTTACGCATTAAACAGATATCACCTTTTTAGTTAAGGTGTAATGGAGAGGCTGGAGGGAACTGCCTGAAAATGTAGAACTGTGTTCCAGTAGCCATGTGTCTTGAAGATGACTATATAATGATAAAGCTTTCGCAATGTGACTGTGTGATTGTGAAAACCTTGTGTCTGATGCTCCTTTTATCTACCTTATCGACAGATGAGTAAAACATATGGATTAAAAATAAATAAATAATAGGGGGAACAAATGTAAAAATAAATTTAGTAGATTGAAATGCTAGTGATCAATGAAAGAGAGGGGTAAGGGGTATGGTATGTATGAATTTTTTTCTGTTTTCTTTTTATTTCTTTTTCTGAATTGATGCAAATATTCTAAGAAATGATCATGATGAATATACAACTATGTGATGATATTGTGAGTTATTGATTATATAACAAGAATGGAATGATCATATGGTAAGAACGTTTGTGTTTATATGTGGATATGGTCCATAAATTTTAAAAAAAAAAATGTGACCAAGACACGTTGGATCTTAGACAACACAAGGGGAAGGTAGGTCAGGGGTGAGATGAACCCCCAGGAAATTGACCCCGGGATATCTAAGACACAGTGTCTCAGAACACTGAAAGCTTAGGTATGATTCAATACCAGCTGGTCCAAACCAGTGAGTAAGGCAACTTGCTGAGTGCTTCCAGGCAGTAGCTTAGGTCAATAATGTCAGTTAGAACTGCAGGGGCTCTGGGACCAAAATACAGTCCAGGTTATGTAAGCCCACATCAAGCAAAATGAGGTTCACAGTATGTCCCAGCTACACATAGAGCTAGAGTTCTAGGCTGGGTAACCAAATAGTATCATGCTGGAATCAAAACCTCTAGATGGGCCCAGTTCTGAGAGGGTGAAAGTGGTGATGCTTCCACTTTAGCATTGCATTAACCCAGGGCTCAGTCTCTGAATATCAGATCATGCTGGCAATCCAACTTCGTTCCAAATCACACAGGAAGACAGGGCTGAGACTATTTATCTCCTTCCTGTCATGGTCAGGATTGGCCCAGGTGTTGGCCTTGTAGTGGAAATATATAATTTGTCTACTCAACAGTCCTTCCTTTGGGAATGACTTCTCTGTGTTGACTGTGGTTAGGGCATTGTCCTCCTGGTACACAGGTGTGGAAACTTCTCTCTAGCCTGGCCATTAGATTATTCTGCTCTCTGTCCCATAGTTATTTATCCAGCAATAGGCATATCACACAAACTGAGCCAACTATTCTTTTGAATGTCTTCTACTGCTACTGCTACTACTACTACAATTATTGAGTGCTTAACATGTGCCAGGAATGGCTCTAAATGCTTCAAACATATTAGTCCTTAGAACAATTCTCTCTATTGTATAAATGGAAGAAATCAGACAAAGACATATTGAGTAACTGTCCAAGATCACACAGTTAGTAGGTGGTACAAACAGTCTCTATAGTTAGGCAGGCTCATTTCAGAACCTGCACTGTTATTAACATGTATACCACCATCAAGAAAGACACAATTGCTTTCTCTGCAATTGTAAGCTAGAAGGATAATGCAAGTTGGAGCTATAAGGGGCCAACTTCCCGGGACATGGGGTGGGAATTATCCACAGTAGGGGAGGGATGCAGGCAAGAGGGAGAGACCTCCACGATATTGTCTTAGTTCCTGGATGTAGATGTGCCTGAAGCCACTCAACCCATGGACTTTTCAGTTACATTAGAAAATTCCCTTTATTGCTTAAGCTAGTTAGAGGTGGGTTTTTGTCACTTGCAAACAAAAATTCTGACTAATTTAGGCTTGTCTGTAAGGTGCTTTAGTACACACTGTGGGGACTGGGGAAGACGAGAGCAGAAGAAATAAGCCAGGGTGTGTCAAAAACAGGTTGGTATACTTCAGGATGCATACAATTGTCATGGCATTCCACAGCTCCTGTTGTCCTCACATTATCAATGTGCCCTGCCTCTATGATGGTCTGTGAACAACACACTACTGTCCCTCTACGTCACAGCCTACTAGCCCCTGGAGGGAAGTCTAAAGTTAAAGCAATTCAAGGCTATCACCTCACCAGGAGAAAATGTTTGATCTGCCTTATCAATGTCTGGGTTTATAGCACACTACAAATAACCTGTAGAATGTTGGCTGAGCACAACAAGGCCACACCTGTGAAACTGAGACACAAGATAATTGCAATGCTTGTACTTGAAATACACCTACACGCCTCCTTTAAAAGTTTGGCTGATTAACAGACCCTTCCAATAGCAAAAATTTTAAATTGCCATAGCCCAAACAACCCCAAAGAGAGGTATGGAAAGATCAAAGGTGATGGTGGAATTACACATAGAAGTTAGGATTTAACAAATGAATATGAATGCTGAATCATTAAATTGATATTTTAGTCTCCAGTATTTTAGAGCAGCTAGAAGTAAAAACGTAAAATTGTGAAATTGTAAACCATATCAAAGTCTGAAATATGTTCTACAACTAATTGTGGTGCTGTGCTTTGAAATGTACAGACTTTTTGTTTATATGTTATTGTTCACAAAAAAAGAAGGAAAAAAAGTCGATTGTGATGATAAAAAAAAGTATTTAAGCCCTCTAGCCTCCTATATTCTGGAGCAGCTAGAAGGAAAAATATAAGAGGATTGTATGGTAGCCCACAACAAACTCTGGGATCTATCCTGTAACCACTTTTTGATGAGTGCTTTGAAAACTATTGCTTTTTATTTCTTTGCTTTGTATATATGATATACTATACAATAAAAAAGTTATGTTTACACTAAAAAAAGGTAAACAAAAACAAAAAGTTTGGTTGATTAGTTGATGGTTTGTTGGTTGGTCCTTCAGGAATAGCTAAGTAGATTTAATACTTTTCTACCATAACTAGTTAAAAGTGTCTATCTTAGGCTCCAGGGTTTGGTGTAGCTTGAACTTGGGATTAATACAAATGAAGCTCTTAGAACAGAGTCTGGCATCTAATAAGTGCTCATTAGCCAAACACCATTCTTTTCTTCTCTTCTTGGTTTTCCAGTGATTCTGTAGTACTAGTATTACTTATCTAATTAAAAAATAAAATTATAATAAATTGCTGACAATCCCAAGAGAAAATAAAATCCCTCTACTTGGAAATTGTTCCCCATAAAACCTGACTTTATGGGCCAGAGGACAATTTCCAAACCTACTAACAGATTCCACGGTGGGAATAGGGAAGGGTTTAACAAACGGAAGAACTACAGGAAGAATCTCCAATTAATATTCCTACACGTGAATAAGTATTAGGGTGAAAGGATTTTGAATTTAATGGCCAAGGCCAAGTGAATACCCAAGGTCACGCAGCTGATAAGTAACTGTGTTGCAATTAAAAGATCAGGCTAGAAAAATTAAATTGTGTAAGTCTCTAACTCTGCATTGACAAACAATGAGAATAAATTCCTACAGTCTTTTAAAAAAAGTTATTTTTAGTTGTAAAATATATGTAACACAGGCAGAGTTCTCACCTACCATGTTGGAGACCCAGGTTTGAAACCTGGTGTCTGCCCGTGCAAAAAAAAAATAATATATATATATAACACTGAAACTATTTTAACCATTTTAAGTGGACAATTCTTGGACATTAAGCACATTGACAACACCGTATAATTTTCACCACTATGTCTAGACTATTTTCATCATCTCAAACCAAAACCCATACTTATTTAGTAATAACTTTCCATTCCCCTCTCCCCAACCCCTATTAATGACGCTTTTGCCTTCTGTCTCTCTGAATTTGCTCATTCTAAATATTTTATATAAGAGAAATCATACTGATTATATCATACTTTATATCTGACTTATTTCACTCAACAAGATATTGTGGTGGCTTGGAACTGTATGTATCCCCAGAAAATCATGTACTTTAAAGCTAATCCATTCTTGTGGGTTTAAACCTAATGTACACAGGACCTTTTGATGAGGTTACTTCAGTTAAAGCATGACCCAGGGTGAGTGTCTATCCTCTTACTGGTGTCCTTTATATGCAGGATGAATACAGAGAACAAGGAAGGGAGAGAGAGAGATAGAGAAAGATAAAGCCACTGGAGCAAGAAGCGAAAATCAAAGAAACCCGAAAGAGAAGGGAGACACCAGCAGATGCTGCCATGTAGCAAAGGAGCCGAGCACCAACAGCAGCTGGTCTTTGGGAAGAAAGCATTGCCTTGATTTGGACATTCTCATGGCCTCAAACTATAAGGTAATAAATACCCATTGTTTAAAGCTAACCCATTTCATGGTATCTGCTTTGATTAGACTAGCAAACTAAAACACGTATCTTCAAGGATCATCCACACTGTAGTATGTACCAGTATCTTACTTCTTTTTATGGCTGAATAATATTCCATTGTGTGGGTATACCACATTTTATTTATCCGTTTATCTGTTGATGGACACTTGGGTTGCCACCACCCTCTGGCTGTTGTGAATAATGCTGTGAAGAACATTAGTGTACAAAAACTGAGTCTCTGCTTTCAATTCTTGGGTATATATCTAGGAGTAGAATTGCCGGGTCATATGTTTAATTCTATGTTTAACTTTCTAAGGAACCACCATCATGTTTTCCACAGTGGCTGCACCATTTTATATTCCCAACAACGATGTGTGAGGGTTCCTATTTCTCTGCATCCTTTAACACTTATCTTCAATTTTTAAAATACTATCCAACCTAGTGGGTATGAGGGGTACCTCATCATAGTTTGTTTGCATTTCTCCACTGGCTAATAATGTTGTGCATCTTCTCATACGCTTATTGGCCATTCAATATCTTGTTTGGAAAAATGTCTATTCAATCCTTGGCCTATTTTTTAATTGGACTGTCTTTTTGTTGAATTGTGAAAGTTTTTATATATTCTGGATATGAAATGCTTATCAGATATTTGGTTTATAAATATATTTTCCATTCTGTAGATTGCTTTGTTTTTACTTTTGTGACAATGTCCTTTGATGCAAAGAAGATTTTTATTTTGACGAAGTCCATTTTATCTATTTTTTCTTTTGCTATGCTTTTGGAGTAAAGTCTAAAATTTAATTGTCTACAACAAATCCTGAAGATATTTCCCTATGTTTTCTTATAAGAGTTTTATAGTATTCACTCCTTTATTTAGGTTGTTGATCCATTTTTAACTGACTTGTGTATAAGATGAGTGGTAAGGGTCCATATTCATTCTTTTGCATGAGGATTTCCAGCTGTATCAACATTTGTTGGAAAGACAATTATTTTCCCCGTTGATGGACTGGGCACCCTTGCTAAACATCGACTAGCCTTAGATGTGTGAATTTAACTTTGGATTCTCAATTCAATTCAATTGGTCTATCAGTCTATCATTATGCCAGTACCATATTGTTTTAATTATTGCAGCTTTGTAGTAAGTTCTGAAATCAGGAAGTGTGAATTCTCTGACCTCATTCTTCTTTTTCAAGATTGTCTGGTTATTTGGGGTCCCTTGCAATTCTGTATGAATTTGAATATCAGCTTTTCTATTTCTGCAAAAAAGGTGCTGGAATTTCAATAGGGATTGCGTTGCATTTGAATATCACTTTAAGCAGTATTGACATCTTAACTATATTAAGTTCTCGAATCTGTGAACATGGAATGTCTTTCCATTTATTTGGGTAGTCTTTGATTTCTTTAAGTAATGTTTTACGGTTTTCAGTGTACAAGTCTTTCACTTCCTTGGTTAAATGTATTCCCAAGTATTTTATTCTTTTTAGATGCTACTGTTTTATTTCCTTTTCAGATGTTCATTACTGTTATATAGAAACCCAATTGACTTCTGCATGTTTACCTTGTACCCTGCAACGTTGCCGAATTCATTTATTAGCTCTAGTAGCTTTCTTGTGGATTCTGTGGGATTTTCTATATATAGGATCATGTCATCTACAAATAGTGATAATTTTATTTCTTCCTTTCCAATTTGGATGCTTTTTATTTCTTTCTTTTGCCTGATTGCTTTGGCTAGAACTTCTAATACAATGTTGAATAATAGTGGTGACAGCAGCCATCCTTGTCTTGTTTCTGATCTTAAGGGAAAATAAATTCAAATAGTTTTGCATGTGTTATAAACCAATTTTTAAATCTGAATTAATTATCACAATTTTCTCTGTCACCAAATGAACTAGCTTGAAAAGCAGAAAGTACTTGGGCAGCAAAAACCTGTAGAACTTTGTGGCTGGAAGGAACTCTTAATATCAAAAAGGAGTGGGGAAGATTGTACTAAAGAGATTTCCTTACCATAGGACTTCTCAAAGCTAATGCACTTTTTGATTCTCCAGTAGGGGATATGGTATACAATCTTTTTCAGACTTATCTGACCTTCAAATCTCTTTTCCTCAGCAAATTTATTAAAATCGTGAGGTGTCCTGAACATCATCTAGGAAACCATGGAGTAGATCTCCAGGGCCCCTACCTGGGCTCACATTTTTTTTTTCTGGGGGGCGGGTGGGGCTCACATTTTATTCGATAAATCTTAATTGTGTTTCTGCTAGCTGAGGCCCAGAATCTTCATTTTGTGCTCAGTGCACCTCAACTCCCCTCAGTACCTGGGTTCCTGCTGGGACCTCTAGGTTCCTGCTGGGACATGTGAATGTCCACTCCCAGAGCTACAGCTTTGAGTCCCCCAAACCCTCATGTAATATAAAATATGTGTTCAGTTATTTATTTTCCCTGTTCTATGCAAAGTACGTTTACTGAATAATACAGCTCGCAAGGAAACCCAGCTTTTCTGCTATAAGGTCTGAATTAAAAAGATAACAACCTTCTACCATTCCAGTTTAAAAAGAAACCACTGCTTATATAGCCTTTTTAAAAAATGGAAACAGTGGTTCTCTGTCCTCTTGAAATACAAGCAAAATTGTAGATGTTTACATGGATTTTGTTGTTTCTGATGGCCCCAAATTGCTTCATTTAGAAAGGTAAAAAATAAAAGGCCAATGTTTCTTGAATTTCCAGGAACCCCGTCTGGCAGCTGGTTCACTGTTGTCTTCTAGAGTTAGAAGCAAGAAAAAATTACAACCAAAGTGGTGTCAATTTGCTCTATTTATCTTGGGAATTAACTTTAAAGCTTAATTTTCAGAGACAGTGACCTCTATACTCATGAGATTCCCCAGGGAATTACAAAAGCAGACTACTCGAGTGGAATGTGAATGTCATGCTGGGGTGAATCGGCCTGTGCAGCGCCTGAAGGAAAACGCTTAGCCCAAGAAGAATGGAGCTGAACCCCGCAGGCTTCTGTACTTTATTTCTCAACACTCAGATCAGGTTCCTAACCCAGCGCTTCTGTTTGATCCATGCTTCTGCCTAGGAGCTGGTCCCAGAATTGCCTGTAGACGTCCCTTGTCACAGAATTTGGAGGGATCCTTGAAGGGAACTGAACTGGGGTGTACTTAATGATTGAGGTTAGCCCCTGAAGGCCCCTGAGGAGATGGTGCAGAGGCCCTGGCATGAGTGGGAGAAGTTCTGCTGGCAGGGTTTTGTTGGAAACTTCCCCCTCAATCTGGCAGAATTTGGAACAAACGTTTGGCTGAAACCATACACTATCAAATTAATAGAACAATTGTAGGATAGAGAACAATAAGCCAGAAAACAAAAATGCAAGCATACAGCTCAAAAAGTCTACATTATGGAAGTACTACAATACTGAAAAAGTATACATTGTAATTGGTGGAGTAACCACCCCTACCTTCCCCCCCACCCCCACCCAGAACGCCAAATCCATTTGCACACATTTAACTTATAAAAAAAAGAGGAGAAGAAAATCAGTAGAGCAAATAATGCCCAGAGCTCTGCTGTGGTCAGTGGTAAACCCAGATACTCAGCAGATAGCATCACTGCTGTAATAAGGTAACACTGAACAGCCAGGAGAGACACCAGCACTTGGGAATAGCCTTTTCTACATACAAAAAAACTTGTTGACTGGCCCTATGCTAAATCTTTGCCTTCTAATTGGGGGGTCCACTCAGAACAAAAATCATGCCGCTGAACTAGACTACTTTCTGGTATACAATCCCCTTTCCTACAATCTGTTGGCTCAATTAAGAGCTGAGAACAATGGTCAAGTACTCTTGCTATTACTTAAAAAAAAAAAGTGGAGCTTATTAACTGATTTAACCTTGACTAACGGTTTTCTGTCTGGGTAGGTTGTTTTCTTTGAACAAAGCTTCCAAACGTTAGGAGGGACTTTAATGGAATGATTTGGTAGGTGGCGATTTGCAGTAGGCAAACCAATTTAGCAAATCAATCCTGGTGATCAGTATAAAGGCAGATATTGCAGCCACATCAACCTCATACCCAGATTTCCCACTGATCTTAATAGGTGTCTCAGATAGTTTATTCCTTTAGGAAATAATGATTAAGAGGGGGGAGCAGAAGAGGAAATTTAGCAATAATGCAAAGTTATCTTCTCAATTTGAGAGCTAATGAGAAGCCAATTAAATGGGAAAAAACAAAAGAGAAAATATAGTTAGTAGAAAAACAACTTTAGTGATATGACATCTGAGAAAAACAAGGCAGCAGGAGGTAGTTCTGTTTGTCAAAGTTTACCTAACCTTAATTATTCCGAAGCAACATTTTGGATCAATAGTGTTCAAACAGCCAATTTAAGGATCCATGAATGTTAGCCACTGTGGAATGAATGTTAGCCACCGTGGAGGTCTTAAATATCCAGCTTCCTTGATCCATATACAGAGAAAGTGTAGTATGTGACCAGGGAAACTACTCCCTAGGTTTAGTGGATAGACTGGAACTGGACTTTCAAAACATTCCTATAGGAACAGGTGAGCATTGGGAGCCATTGTGGGTTCCTAAGGCATCAGAACAAAATGATTAACAAATCTTTAAGAAAACAATCTGGTAGTAGAGGCACAGGGCTTGGAGCAGTTTTTCCCAAATTTAATCTACATGAGAATCACCTGGGACCTTGTTAAAATTCAGATTCTTATTTGGTAAGTCTATGGGGGAGCCTGAGATTCTGCATTTCTAACCAGCCATCAGTTGAGGCCAATACTGCTGGTCCTCAAACCACATTTTGAAAAGCAAAGCACTGGAAGACAGCTGAGGCTGGATCTCAGGAGCTAGAAGACTCTCAGTGTGGTACAGCAGGCTGTTGGGATCAAGTCAATATGTTTTCCTGGAACCAAATTCCAGGTTGAATCTAGATGAGGCTGTGAGACGAAACAGAAAAGAGCCCTCACCTGAAACCAGAAGTCCCAGCTCTGTGCCAACTAGCTGTGAAAAAGTCAACTAGTTTAAGAAAATCGCTTTCCTCCTTGAGCCACTGTGGCCACATGGTTAAAATGAGAGGACTCAATTGTGTCATCTCCAGTGTTCTTTCTCATCCTCTAACCCCCAGCACATAGAATAGGGTCAGACCTACTTAGGTGGACTTTTCTAACTTTACACGTTATTAGTTACTGTATTTTAAAGAATCAGCATGAGTATTTTATATCCTTTCAGTATTTTTGTTGTAAAACACACATGTCCTTCCCATCCATTGATTGTATACATTACTATTTAGACATGTAATTACACCCTAAAACGAGAAAGTACATTTGTATGTGGGGGGTTGATAAAAGAAAATACTGGTGTATACAGACTAAAAAACATTATACTTTATTTTTAAAATATTGTAAGCACTGTTGTAAACAAGTCATAGCTTACAGATGTGTGTAAAAGCTGCACAAATTGTGCACATTTAGTTTTTGGAGGAAAAAACTTTGTTTCAAAAATTGTTTGGACTGCATGTTCTTTTCCTTTATATCAGGGTGGGGAGCCAAAGGAATTGAATTACAGGGTAGAATATAAAATATCTCCTTTAAGGAAATAAATGTGTAATAGGAACTATCTAGCTAGTTCTCTCAGGCATGGGATTCCCCCGGGGCTTGTGGAAATGTGTATAAGTATGTTCTCAGTGTCACTCCAGATGTTTCTGAAGGAAAGCGTCCTCATCCCTGTGCACTGGCATTAATGACCTACACGTAACCTCCATGCTTAGCTGGCAGAGTTACCCCAGGTGAAACTGGTGAGCTGTGGGCCCTTCTGCCCACACTACCCCTGACACACCCACACACCCACCACCTCTCCCTCTACACTGGGAAAGTCTTGTTGCTAAGTATCCTTCTAGTCTTGGAGGGGAGAATTGGCCCTGTAAGCATTAACATGGGATAAGGCTCAGAAGCAAATTTAACCCACCAGACAGAGAGGTCAGGTCAGGACAACTTGAAATGGTAATTAAGTATCTCCACACTTATCTTTGGAGTTTGTCCTTGGGCTCCAGCTGAAGCCGGCCATGTGGGGGGTCTGTTTGCAGTTTTGACTCTGCCCCTCAGGGTAACCTGAGTTGCACGCTTTTTCTGCATCCTCTGGCTGCAGAGGCTCTAAGAAGGCAGTTCTCCACTTCTGCAATTGTCCACCAAGCCTGCAGGCCTTCAATACAGGGAATTTTCCACTAATATGTACTACCTAATTTCTGAACCAAGGAAAGAAGAAGTGCTACTGCAGAAGAGCATTCACTCAGCCCGCCAGACACCACAGGACGTGACCCACAAAGGGAGTGCTGCCACACGGTATGAGTGGCATTTCCCACAATCCACAATGAAAGTTTCTCCAGCCAGGCTCCTGACACCTCTACTCTTCCAGCCTGACACACCTTCTCACTGTAAGCAGAAAGTCACATACCACAACGAAAAGAGTGAACAAGAAAAAGGCAAATGTTGGCAATATGCTCAGGGGTCCCATGACAGAATTCTGATCCTGCCACCCCACATAATGCTTAAAACCCATAAAAAGCAGCAAAGAAGACATTGAAAGCCATCCAGAATCAATGACCATGATTATGGTGTCAACACCTATGAAATAGCAAATACAGAGAACCAAGCATCAGGCCTAGACATCTATGTGAGAGACTGCTGGTTGTCCCCCAATATCCACTCTTCTCTTCTATAGTAATAGAAACCTGAATTTTAGCTGGGTACATGGTCACAGCTCAAAATGTACCCAGCTACATTTGCCAGTCTCAATGTAGCCAGGATGGCTATGTGATTAAGTCTGGTTTCTGTGGGGTCTCTTTAAGGAAACTTCTTCAGGCCTCCCTCCTTCCTGCTGGCTGGACCATAAAGTGAAAGACATATCTTGAACTTGGTGCAGCAACAAGACAGGAGCATGAGTACCTGATAATCGAGAAGTCATTCACCATATTGACTCTAGCTTACCTATGTTTATGTGAGAGAGAAATCAACTTCTTTTTATTTAAGCCCATGTTACTGTGAATTTTCTGATATGCACAGCTCACTCATATTCTAATACAATATCCTGCTCCTTAATGCCTCATATGTCGACATCCTAGAATTAATTGCTTTATTGTATCCTAAGAAAGGGCCATCCAAATTAAGACTTTGAAGTCATACGTATTCTCTAATTGCAATAAAATGAAACAACAGAGTACAACACTGTCCCTATTTTTCAGTAAACAATGAGAATGAAAACAATTTCTTCTGACAAAAGTCTTACTGTCAAAGCAGATGACTTTTTCTCTGAAAATACTTGTTGCAGTGATTTAATTTGTCTACCCTTGAAATCTAGATACTAGGCCATGTCACATTTCTTCCCTTTAGTCTCCACTCCAAATCCTTGTAGGAATGGGAAGAATAATTATGTGCTGACATGGTCACTTCGTGCTCATGAGTAAAAGAGAATCATAACTACTAGTAGTATCTATATGTATCCATGACATGTGAGCCCCAGAATATCCTTAATTTTCCAATTAAAAAATTGAGGCTTCCACAAGAGGCACAACTTGCTCAAGAGAATAGCGCAGTTGATTGGCGACCCTTGGCTCCAGGTTTTCTGATTCATACTGTATCACAATAGCTTATTTATTTGTCTGTCTTTCCACTACAGCATAGCTCCTTATTCACTTGTATTCATAACACCCACCACAGGGCCTACCACACTGAATATTCTCAATAAATATGTGTTGAATAAATGAACAAATCCAAAATCCCACTCTGCCATTGCCCCCTTGTTCTGCAAGTCTCTATAAACTAATGATCTTTATATATTCCAGGTCACTTCCAGGCCATATAGTCTGTCAAAGGAATGTGGTCAAAGATGAGGGGAACAGGACTGGAGAACACACCCATATGACACACTTGTGTTCTCGTCCATGCTCTCCTGGGCCTGGGCGGGCCTCCACATAGGGCATTTGGATGTGTGCCTCATGGCCTGGGAGAAACTTGAACTTTGTGTACTTTTCCAAGGAAAGGAAGGGGCAAATGTGCTCTAGCACGTGTCAGAAACCCTGCTGCCGGGTGTCCTGACATCATAACATCCACACAGTCTGATTCTTGGAGGTAGGCCCACTTGCCAAGCAAGGGTAGAGGAGGGTATAAGAGGAGAAGACATGGGGAAAGGGGTTAGGGAGCTGTAAAATGGAGTATGTGGCTGAGACATGCAGTGAAACCAGACATTATGATAGAATATGGGGTATGAGCGAATGGAGCCTCTTAGCCTCTCATAGTAGTGTGGTTATAAGACCATTGAAGTTATCTGTGTTTTGGACTTGAAGGCAAGGAAGGATAATAAAGCTCTTTACATCTTATAAGACCTGGATTCCTTGAAGCTAGAGTCTGAGCTTTGTCTTACTCCAAATTCTCCCAAGAAACATAAGGATGAAGCCAGCCTAGCTATCTGCCACTTCCTTTACTATCTACCTCCCTCTAGCTAAGATGCCAAAGGAAAAAGGATTTTTTTTACCTTCTGTGTCTCCTTACAAATTTTTGAGTGAGCTATGGTCACCAATCATAAAGAATCTACCCCTAAATTATCACCTGGCATGATGGAAATAACATTATTGTAAAATGTTGTCATGATATTAAGGCCTTCCAGTTGGAAAGCCAAAAGTTAAGCTCGTGCTGACCTTCACTTTACAATAAATGAGCTGGCTAATAATAGCCTAACTTTCTCTCCTCAACCCTGTGTAAAGCATGACCTAAAAATGTAAGAGAGAGTTCAATAAATGTTTTAAAGATTGCTATTAAATACAAATACTTTAACAATTTAACAAAACTTGGGAAACCAATCTTAAAATCCCATTTTCCATGCTCTCGCCCCCACCCCAAGTCAGAACAAAAACTCAGGATCTCAAACAATAATACAATTGCCTACTACCTGGTACATAGTAGACACTCAAAAACATTTGTTGACAAGGGATTGCATGAGCCTTGTGAATTGGCACCGTTTTTAGAGAGTTGGTTGGCTTGGATTGGATTCAAGAATAGTGTATTAATCCTCTGGAGAATATTCACAGGCAAACAGTTATGGGGATACACATTTTCCTTTGTTAAAACTTGTATCTGCATTCAAATATTGGCCTTGGCATTTCCTAACTCAGCACTGACTGCTTTGAATGTTACTATGTCAAACCATCTGCACTGGGAAGCAAAATCCTGTTAAGAAATATGATCACTGGTTGTAAAGAGATTATCATGTTTCTGACCATTATACATTTTATATTTTGAAAATCCCCATAAGAAAAGGTCAATTTAAAATAGCAATTCTGTCAAAGTGGAACTGAATACTTTTTTTATTAATTAAAAAAATATATATTACAAGAAAGAGACACAAACATTCTTAAGATATGCTCATTCCGTTCTACACATATAATCAGTATTTCACAATATCATCACATAGTTGCATATTCATCATCATGATAATTTCTTAGAACATTTGCATCAATTCAGAAAAAGAAATAAAAAGACAACAGAAAAATAAAACAAAAGCAGAAAAAAAAAATTATATATACCATACCCCTTACCTTTCATTGATCACTAGCATTTCAAACTGAATTTATTTTAACATTTGTTCTTCCTATTATTTCTTTTTATTCCATATGTTCTACTCATCTGTTGGCAAGGTAGATAAAAGGAGCATAAGACTCAAGGTTTTCACAATCACACAGTCACACTGTGAAAGCTACACCATTATATAATCATCATCAAGAAACATGGCTACTGGAACACAGCTCTACATTTTCAGGCAGTTCCCCCCAGCCTCTCCATTACATCTTGGATAACAAGGTGATATCTGCTTAATGTGTAAGAATAACTTCCAGGATACCCTCTCAACTCTGTTTGGGATCTCTCAACCATTGACACTTTGTCTCATTTCACTCTTCCCCCTTTTGGTCGAGAAGGTTTTCTTAATCCCTTGATGCTGAGTCTTAGCTCATTCTAGAGTTTTTCTCAATCCCTTGATGCTGATTCTCAGCTCATTCTAGGATCTCTGTCCCATGTTGCCAGGAAGGTCCACACCCCTGGGAGTCATGTCCCACACAGACAGGGGGAGAATGGTGAGTTTGCTTGTTTTGTTGGCTGGAGAGAGAGGCCACATCTGAGCAACAAAAGAGGTTCTCTTGGGGGTGACTCTTAGGCCTAATTTTAAGTAGACTTGACCTATCCTTTGTGGGGTTAAGTTTCATATGAACAAACCCCAAGACTGGGGGCTCAGCCTATAGCTTTGGTTGTCCACACTGCTTGCAAGAACATCAAGAATTCAACTTGGGGAGGTTGAATTTTCCCCCGTTCTCACCAAGACTTTGCAAATACTTTTCCACTCATTGATCAAATCACTCTAGGATTCATCGGGGCATCACTCTGGACAAACCAACAAAATCTCATGTCCTACCCAAGGTTCCATGTACTTATGGTGTTCAATCAACTATCTACATAAGTTATATCAGGAGATGCACTAGTCAAAATACAAATTTTGTACCAAATAAACATTTTTTGCTTTAGTCTCACACATAAGTTGAAATTTTAAAATGTTAATTATCATCTATTTTCAGCACCCTACAGTAATGACATTCCTTTGTTCTTCCTCATGCAAAAAACATTTTTTAAATTTGTACATTTAGTCACTATTATTATACACTCTAGGCATTCCTAGATTATACCATCTCTATCTTTATCATCTATCTTTGTGATTTCATTTATGCCCCCAGCCCTCCTCCATCATTCTCACATTCAGCTTCATTCAGTGTTTTAACATAATTGTATTACAGTTAGGTAGTATTGTGCTGTCCATTTCTGAGTTTTTATATTCAGTCCTGTTGCACAATCTGTATCCCTTCAGGAGCTGAATACTTTCATATAATTTATAACTATAGTTAATTTGAAACTCATTTTTGTCGTGTGCACATTTTCAGTGACTTCCCTGCCCCTGCATTGACTCACTAAAATGAAACCTTTTTTTTCCTGAACATGAAAAGAGACAAGAGGCTTTCAAGTTGGACCCGACTTTTGAGGGACTGGCCACTGTGTACAAGAGCCCCTTCTACTTGCTGTCATTGCCCACAAATAAAAAATTTCGGAGGGAAACAAATGGCCCAATTAGAGGCGGCTCTTTGACTGGCTGAGGACAGAAATTCGTCTCAAGGTCTTAGGGCGAAAATGCAGAATGAACGTTTAAAGAAGTTGATTAGGTAAAAGAAGACCAGAAAGTGCGAGTTTCATTCGGATTTTAGGTGGGAGTGGTGGGAGCGGTGGGAGTGGGTCTGTTCTTATGCTCCTAAACGAAACGAAAGGGAAGAAGTAAGTACTACCCAGTCTTAAGGGGACAAACCAATGGGGTTGGGAATCGTGGCGTCACGCCCAGGTAAAAGTGGCCGCGATGATCTGGGCAGTTGGGTTTAACAGAACACAGGAAACCCGCGGTGGGGACCAGCGCGGACAGAGTCGGTGAGCTGAACAGGCGCGTCAGTTTCAGTTGTCCGGAGAGCCTCCACCGCAGGCACCTTCGGGCAAACCAATGGGCACAGAGGCTCGTGGTCAGGGTAAGAAACCGCGCTAAACCTTGCTCTACACGGTCTAGCCGGGTGTGATACTTCCTCACCCACCGCGCCGCGCGCTCCCACCCAAGGGAGGGAGGGCAGGTAGGGAGCGTCCAGGTATGTAGACGTGTGTGCAGCCAACACATAGAATCCCTAAGACTTGATGGAAATGGAAGAAGAATTTCAACCTAGCCGCGGATGGGAGGGGAGGGTCCCCAAAGGTCAGAAACTGCAAAATGATCCCTAACAGGAACAGTTCCTGAAATCAAATGAAACCTCGTATTAGAGTATAATAATCAACAAAAACTGGCCAAGATACAGGCAGACACTGCGATTGCTTCCTCTCCCACGCTCCTCCTCACACATCAGACTCAACTTCTTGCTGGGAGGGATCTTGCCGCATTCATCTAAGAATCTTCAGCATGTTTCCCAGGACTAGGGAGGTTCCTCTGTAAAGTTAAATGAACGAATGAGTGAGCGAATGAATGAATGGGTGGATGAATGAATAAGCTGCCCTAGACTAGATGTTTGCGTGTGTTTTCTAGGGGGAAAGAAGAAACGCAGGAGGTGGAGAAAGGAATAGAAGAGAAGAGAAGGGAAGGAAAGAGACGCATGCGCATCAGCGATTGCCCCCAAATGTCAACTAGATTTAGTTCAGTGGCTCTCAACACTTTAGCGTGCAGCAAAAACACGTGGAGAGCTTTCTCAAACACAGGTTATTGGGCCCACTCCCAGAGTTTCTGATTCAGTAGCTGGACCCGAGAATTTGCATTCCTAACATGTTCCAGATGATGCTGATACTGATGGACCACACTTTTGAGAACCTAGACGGTACCTACTCTAGACGGTAACTTTGGACCGATCCCAGAGCTCCAGAGAAACTCCTGCAGCTAGAGTTGGAAATTCCAAGGCATTCGAGGGTTGGAAGTTTTTAAACAAACTGGCGACCGGAGAGCAGAGCTGCTCAGCTAACTCCAGTCAGTTCACTGCCACCTAGGTATGGGGTTCAATGGAAATTAAGATTTTCGTTTGAATTAACCCAATTTTAAGAGTTGGCAATTAAATTGTTTTGTTTTTAAGTAAAAGGCTAATAAAAATACAGGTTTGCAGACTCTGCCCCAGCCTTTTCTGAGGATGATCTTTCGGAGCGCATGCAGGTATGTCCCACACTGGGCAGGTGGGGCTGCCCCGAGAGGGACACCATTCACTGGGCTCTCCCTCCGGATAGGCGTCTCGGTTTTGCTCTCTGCTGTCGTTGTCGTCTGTAAACCTGGTCTCCTCGCGACCGACTCCGTTATAAAAATGCCATGAATTTAAAAGTCCTTTAACCTGGGAGTACAGGAGATGATGGCTTTCTTCGGCGATGCAAATTGCAAGAGATTCGCCTTCCTGGGGGCTCTGGAAAGGGAAAGCGCGTCCCATCCCTGCATACCTGAGACCCCGTGTCGCAGGACGCCGCGAGCCTCTGTACTGAGGAGCCCGGCACGTGCCCAAGCCAGCCCGCCACATCCTCCTCCCACGAACTCGTGGGGTTCTAGGGGCGGGGCTACGCTGTACCTTCTAGGGCCGCTGCTGCACCCCGCGACTAGCTTTCGGCTCACACCTCCCCCCATCCTCCGACCCCAGACAGCCTCAAACAGACTCTGGGCCTCGCCGCCGCGGCGGGCCTCCCCCGGAAAATTCAAACCCGGACTAGACACGGGCTCACGGAGGGCTCTGACCCCAGACTTGCCCACTCTCAGTTACGGCCCGTTAACTCCCCCTTCTCAGTTACTCGGCGCCCCGCAGTGCTGGGGTCGGGAAGGCGCCCACCACCTCCTCCCGCGGAAAGAAGCTGAGCGAGGGGCGCAGGCAGAAGAAGAACGCCCATGGACCCAACAAGTCTTCCTCACCCCTTTGGCCGGGTAGCACAGACCCTGGGGTGGCTGAGAGGGAAGGCCTGGCCTACTGGGAGCAGAGAGCGGTCCTTAGGCGTCGCAACCCAGTGCAGACTCACTTGCGAAGCGCGGCTAGCAACGCGCTTCTGCCAGCTCTCCCGCTACCCGATCCATACCTCCAGGGGTGGCTGAGGGGTAAGTCGCCCAGAGTGGAACGGTCTTTCCGGATGCGATCTCCTGAGAAACCCGTTTTGCCTCTTCCGCCAGGAACAATGTGTGGGGCCTTAAATCTGTTAGAATCTGAGCTGATTCGCAGCGACCGCCCGCGCGCTCCCCGCGCTGGGGTCAGAACTAATGTCTTCCCCTGCCCTGGGAAGTCAGGGCTGTCCCGAGCGGCGTCGTGGGTCCGAAGGTTCATTTTAGAAGCCCGCCAGCAGAGGAGTCGCTGGGAGTGGGGGATACCATGCGGGGGGCGCCACAACCACCCCCACCCCCCGGTAGGTGTATAGCGGCTTACTGGCCCTGACAACAGGCCCAGGCCCTCTACCCAGCATTCTTGCCGCGCACACGACCCTCTGTTCGTAGCAAAGAGGCCTGAGTCCAGGTGAAGGGAGCTGATGGGCGGGCGCGGTCGCTGGCTGCAGCACACTGACCCCGCGAGCTGGCTACTGGAGGGGACGCCCCCAGCACCCGCGCCACGCAGTGAGCGGACCGCGCCTCCAGGGGGAGCTGCGGCTCTTCCCGCTGGTCGTGAGCTCTCAAAAGCGGCTCCTACCCCATCCCTGTTGAGAGCAAGGACTTGGACTTGCTTTTTAAAACAGATAAAATTCTTAGTCTTTTGGTCCCTGCCTACAGACTCTCAATACTGAGCGAAGTGCCCGCGATGCTCCCTGTGTTCCCACCGACCTCCTCACTATGTCCACTGCGGGGCTGGAGTGCTCATGCCCAGCTGGGCTCCCAATTCCTCTGGGCTCCCGTGAAAGGCGGCAAATAGTGCGGGAAGTTCAAATGCAAAATGTCTCCGCCCCGCAGAGGTGGTTGTATCTGGGATCCCTAGGAAAAGATGGGGTTTCTATAAATAGTTTCCTAAATGCTAAACGTTTATGTTGTCTGCAGCGCAAGGTCAGAGCGGGAGAAGCTCGGAGTCAACTTCAAGAAATTCTAGGTCTGACACCTGTTTGCTGCTTAGCTGGCAGAGCCCCTGGGTGGGCCGGGGAGAAGGGGCCTGCGTTGCGTGCTTGGCTCCTTCATCTCGTCAGCGTTTCCTCTCCCAGACCTTCTCCTATTCTTCTAGAGGAATAACATGCAGCGGTCGAGTTCGGACAGCAACTGCTCGTGCGCCCCTAGTCAGTTAGCCATTTCTCTGGAAGCGTCCTTGGGTGTCGAAAGCGCAGAGCTGAGCGGACAGTAGACGACCGGGTTGGCAGAAATGTTGGAGTGAACCCGCAGCGCAGCTCGGGGAGGGAATAGGCAGAGCCGGACCGCTGCGCAGAGACTGAGTCTCCGGAGCGCAGCTGGCTGCTCCAGACCCGGAGCTCCTTCTCCTCCGTGCGCCGGGGTCCTATTTCCCGCCCGTGGGCCGGGTGACCTCCACTCTGCGCCAGGCGCTGTGGCCCGGGAATCCAGCGGGTGAAGCTGCTCGTGGGTGGGCTTCCGCAATGTGTGCGCTGTAGCTGCCGGCCCCCGCTAGGGGCTCGGGGGGAGCTGAAGGCGGAGAAACTCGAGACCCCGCGCAGGGTGGCCCGGGGACGCCCAGTGCGCAACGCCGCACAGCGCTCTGGACTTCGGCTCACTCCCCGCCTGGGGCGCGCACCTGCCCACCACCGCGGTCCAGCCTGGCTGCTGCCAAGGCACTACCGAGACGTGCTGCTTCCCCGCAAAGTCCGGAGCTCGCCAACTCTTCCCTACCTTTCAAACCACCGCAGTGCTCGGGCCGCCGTGGGCCCAGACTCCATTTTGGAACTTCGTAAGCTGGGGGAACGAGGTAAACACGTTATGGAAAAACCCAGACTGAGATGGTTTGTGAAAAGAGGGCGCAGCTTGTAAGTGGTTGGAGAGTCTGCCCACCCGGCACGATAAGCAGGAGGTTCCGCACGCAACGTACACACCCACCGGGAGGGTAAGGTGTGAAGCCCGCGGCAGGAGAGTTGCCTCCTCTCTGCTGAAAAGGAAATACGAAGGAACACCCTTCAGGTCTCCCCGTGAGTGTGCGTCCTGGGGCATCTGAAAGAAGAGAAAGTTCCCTTCAAATCTACCAAATTGAGAAAAGCTGCGGAAGGAATGAGGCGGTTGGAGAGAGGGGACCGCAGGCATCCCCGCAGCTGGGGCCCAGGACTTAGCGCTAAAATGAAAGCACCCCAAATGAACCCACTAGGGAAAACGTTTTCTATTTTTTTTTAAAGCCTCTGAACTCTTAGGCATTCTGCTAGTTCTATGCTGTTTGTTAAATTTACATTGAAGCAATACTGCTGGATATTAAACACTCGGGTCTCCGTTCCAAGATCACTTTTTTTAATCTTTGCGAACTTATATTGGAAAGAAAAAAAATTGCTATCCCTAACTTATGTTTTACAAAAGGAACGAAAATTTCTATCCACCTCGGTATAAATAAAATATAAGGGGTTTTATCTTAATGAAATAATTATCTTAGAGCTTGTGCCTAGCTTCCCAATCGCAGGTTAACCTTTTGACAGTTTTTACACTTCTGCTTATATTTGCCCATTTCCCCTACACGACTGTGATGATTTAATTGTCCTTTTAGGGTGGCTTATTCAAAATTATCTTTTGGCGGAACACTTTTGAACTGCACAGAAGAGGATCTGTGCGCCTCCGAACGCGCGGCGTGTAGTGGGCTAAGGCAAAGCCCGTCTGGCGACTCGTCTGGGGCGAAGAGCCGTTTGCTCGGTGTCGCTCACGCATATCTCATCTGAAAAGAGTCTACTTAAAATGGTGTGTGTCATTCCTTTTCTGTCACTTGGTCACCCGATTTCCAGAGCGGCTTAAGTGCGTTCTATACACTCACACAAGACCAGATCTTTAGAGGAACCTGAAAAACTTATCACTGCACCTCAAATTCTATTAAATTTCCTGGTGACTGAACAATAAACTCTGTGAAGACGTACACAGTTTGAAAAGCTAGAACAGTCTTTTCTTCAAAATTTAAAATGATTGTTCTTCACCCATTCCAGATGTATTCTTATTGTTTGCCAATGGATTGCAGATGCCCACTCCTTTAACAAGTTAGTTAACTGCTTATGAAATGTACATTGGCTGATTAAAGCTTAATTATTGGAAGAAATCTCTCCTGGGACATTCTACATATGTCTGTGCAGTAATTACGATATTAATCAATTGTCGCCTCTCTAAACAAACTTCATTTTGAAAACAGTAGGCGGAAGCAGACAATATTTTGGTCATAGGTGATCAAAAGTATGTACAAAACTGTATTTAAAATTGGAGTAAGGGTGATATAAGCTGGGAAATAGAATCTAGAACGGACTGATTTTACCCTACGAAGAAGAGGGTTTTGTCAAACACGTTATGATGTAGAAATTAACCGGCTAGCGCGTCACGTAAAACTACAAAATGTCCTTTGGGTTGCTCCGCGGGGTCTTCGGGAGGCAGAGGACCCATTGCTGAGTTTTTAATACTCTAGGGAAGAGTGGCACCGAGAAGGAAGAGGGTGGGCGTTATGTTTGTGTGAGTTTTGAATCGAGTCACCTTGGGCTCTGTCTCTGTAGCTAGGAAATCTCGAGCAAACCTGTGCCTTTAAGACTCAGTTGCTATCCAAACACAAGTAAACAAAGTGGACCATTAGCGGGCTCCGGGCGCGGAGGCGGAGCCAGGGAGCTGAGGGCCGCGCGCCGCGGCGGGCCGCCCGCCCGGAGGAGAGGCGGGGCCGCTACTAAAGCCCCTGACTCCCGGCCCTGGGCAGCCTGGGGAGGGACGCAGGCGGGGACAGAGCTCGGCGCTCTCACTGCTCAAGGGTGATGGCCTTGCGAGGCTGCGGGCTCCGACCTCACCCCAAGTCGGCGTCGAGAGGCTCGCTGAGGCGCGGGGTTCCGGGCGAACTCTGAGCGTCGTCTCCAAGCACCCCCGGTCTTTGCACTTCCGCGTCCACACACTCCGAAACGGGCGAGGATCCGCACTAGCTTTCGCCGCCCACTGTCCTCCAGATCATGTCCACAGCTCCTTGGACTCCGCGTGGAAAAAGGAGTTTGCCTTGCGTGGACCCTATGACCCTGCCTAGCTGCGCGACTGGTTGTCTGGACCTGGTCTGAGCCGCGCTTGCCCAGGCGGACCTTTCTGCGTAAGGTGAGTGTCCGCTCTGGGAAGGGGCTGCAGCCGACCTAAGGAAGGATCGCCCGTGGCTAGAAAGGTTTGGGGGTGCAGGGGCGCTCACATTTTCGGTCCGGCAAGTCACAAGTTCAGATACTGCGAAAAGAAATCATATGGATGCAATCTGGGGCATTGTGTTTCTCATTTCTTTGGATCCCTGCACGCGACTCCTAGCGAACACTCAACCACGCACACAGTTTTTTATACTGTTTTAGGACTTTTTATCTAAGCATTCAGCAAGGCTTCTTGTAAATGCTGGCCAGTGTGCGCTGAGATAAAACCCCTCAACCCCATAGTGTTTCTAGAAGCCCCTGTACTAGAAAGTCCAGGTTGACCCGTCCCAGGGCAGCCGTGGCAGCGCCGCGCGGACCGGCCAGGACATTCAGTGCCTGCCCAGCCAGCGCCGCCGAGGGCATGTTTGAAGAGGAAAATAGTTCAGTCTTAGGTAATTCTCCAGCGCACTGCTGGCCCTTTGATTTTCCTCCCCAGCTTCCAGTCCTAGCAGAGGGTGCAGAAGGCAAACTCCCCGGGGGTACTCCCTTGGATTCGTGAGAACTAGCAGCACAGAAAGGAGTTGCAGTTGTGGGAAGAAGGGAGAGGAAAGTGTGGAGAGAGCCCTGGATCTGTCTGCCTACCTGTAAGCAGAGAACAAAAGAGGGCTGGCGTTTCCCAGAGCGAAACGGCGCAGACAGCTACTTTCTCTCTAAACGAACAGCAGTCCTGAGCAGGAACAAGAAAATTACTCAAGCAGAGGGAGCAGAGAGAAACAGAACCCAGATTATGCGGAAGGCATCTTAATTTAATTAACTCCTTGGGAAGTCTGAGGCGCTGCAAAGGGGCAGGAATTTCGCAGCCGTTTCTCTCTATTCACCTGATCCAGTCTGGCCATATTATATATGCATATATATATTTTTAAATAAAATGGTCTCCAAAGATCCTTTTAGACGATAACCCTCTGATTTGTGTAAACTCCTATTGTGACTTGGGCTGAAATTCAGCAAGCCTATTGATGTATCACTCATTTCTCTGAGATACTAACACACAGGGTTTTAGCAGATGACCCCTGACTATATATTATTTTTAGATAATTCATTGTAATAACAGCATTACCAGAGAGCGAGACTTCTTATCAAATCACTACGTACCTTTTCTTTCTCCAATGTGTTGAAAGCTTCACTGAACTGAAATTAGTATGTACACATCTCACTTGTTGACAGCCAGTGAACTAAATTTTATAAAACTTCTGTACATGCCTGGAAATTCCTTCTTAAGAGACTGATGAAAGACAACTAAATAGCTCCACCAAAATAGTTATGCCTTTTCATTGGTTTACATTTCTTTCTTTGAAAAATTAAAAGTAACTAATGGTCTGAAATGGTATGGTGGAGAAATGACAGCATTTCTGTTATTGTCTGTAACAGAGGGTGAGGACTGTAAGGCTCAGCTCTAGACAAAACGAAAGTACTTTAGATCATCTCCGCATTGACTTAAAATATCTTTTGTCTTTTATTTTCAGCAACTCAGCAGGAGAGTAAAAATCTAAACTCTTTATTTATGGCAAAAGTGTTTAGTGGCTATTTGGAGTTCTGCTTGTAAAAGGGCTTCAGAAGGCACCAGAGGTTTTCTCTCCCTCTGTGAAGAAACTATCTGTTCTGCAAATTAAAATGAACACATACTATGAAACAGCACTTTTATGCCACCGTGAGGATGAATTATAATAAATTAATTAATTTCAGTGTTATAAATGTAAAGAAAAGGGAGGAAGATGGCACTCAACTTTCTGGGTACAGAATTAACATGTAACCTTTATGGCAGTTTACTTCCTGCATTTGGAATGGAAATCACAGTCATGGTATTCTCTCAGTTGAAAATGTGCCTCACCCCCACCCAGCCCCAGCCCCCGCCCCCAAGGAAGGTGGTGGGAGTTGTACATTGTTTTAGTGTTTATTTCTAAGCAATCTAGTCCAGAGAGATACCCAAATAATAATTTCTGTTTACTCTCTATGGAGAATAGCTCGCAGCTTATCAGCACTTAGGGAAAAGTAATATTTTTCTATCAGTGGGAAATCCTCATTGCTCAAAGAGAAGAAAATAAACCTGCATTTTATTATTTTTAATCAGAGGGGAAATAATCAGATTACCAGGGGTGAATAGAATCTCTTTTTCCTACCTCTCTAAGAGAGGGCTTGAGAGTTGCCTCTTAAATAAAAATGACTCCTGATTAGTGGTGGGAAAGTTTATAACTAATGGGGGTTTACCGTTTCGGTTGAATGGTCTGACCGAGACTGTCACACACCTCTCATTTACTCCCAGCCTGAACTCCCAGACCGCATACCACCAGGCAGAAGCAGTTCACTAATAAATCCCTGTCTTCAAAACGTTCCAAGCAGAAGAGGAGGGAGGGAAGATGTGGGCCCTACCAAGGCAGTCATGATGTTGCTTTGCTAGAGCATAGTGTTGTTAGCACAGTCCCCTAATTCTGCCCTGAGAGCCACAGGCAACGCTTCACAATGCGCTAGGTGAAGAAAATTCAGGCGCAGTAACAGGTGGGGAGGGAAGGATTGACAGACTCTCCACCTTTCTGCTGGGTTCAAAAACTAGGTGAGTCCGTTGGTGGGACTGGCCTGCCTGCTCCTCTCCAAGGAGAGCTCTAAGTAGTGGGTCCCGTAGCCCAGGTCCGCCGAGTTGCAAGAACCCTCTGCTGAAAAGGCAATGGCAGTGGGATAGGGTGATGGCAGAGGGGAAGGCCGGTGAGGTGCCCTGGGGCACCTGGGTCTGAAATCAGACTCCAATGTGGCCACTGAGGGCTCAGGGAGTGGAAAGTGTGCGTGCGCAGCTTAGGCCCAGGCCGCAGAGCGCGGCGGGTGCTGGCTTCCTAGCAGCAGTAGTGCAGCCGGCACCCACGTCCTGGACTATAAGTAAGGTTCTTCCAGGCCGGCAGGGCCGCACTGCACCCGGCCCCCTGGGGCTCCCATTTCCCTCCCTAGGAAGCCTTCTCCTCTCCCTTACCTCTTTAAGAGCCTTCCAGGTGCAGGGGCAGCTCTTCGTGCCAAGCAGGGAAGTCGTTCCGGCCTCCCGTGAGTTTGGCGCTCAGACTGGGAGAGGGGGTCGGACTGGCCTCAGGAACGTCTCCCCCCACCGCACGCCACCCCCGGCAGCCTGAACCATCTGGAAGGGATCTTGAATGGGGAGGAGGCAGCCCCTAGGAGGGGGGAGGGGGCGCTTCCAGGCCGAACCCAGCCCCCGAGGTGTCACTTTTCTTTCCTGCGGCCCGTCACCGCTGATAAATGGGACGCGGCGGAGGAAGGAAAAAGAAAACCTCCGAGGTCAGCGCGGGGCGAGCGCGCGCCTTCGACGGCCTTCCAGGCCGGGAGGACCAAGCGCGCCGTGTTGCGCGCAGGCACCCCCAGCATGGCCCGGGTAAGCGCGGGAAAGGCTGCCGCGGGGCGTGGCGGCCCGCGGGGAGCGCAGCGCGAGAAGCCGCAGTCCGGGAGCCGAGCCCCGGAGTTCTGAAGTCTGTGGGCTTTGGCGTCGCGGGCCGTCGCGGTTGGCGGAGCTTCACCGGACTAGGTAGGGAGGGCTGGGCTGGGCATCACCGCCGCCGGAGTCTCCCGGTCCGCCTTTTTCCTCCCGGGGCCCTGCTCCGTGCGTGCCCGGAATCCGACCTTCCTGTGGGCTCCCAGAAGGGCCTCCGGGGGCGCCAGGCTCGCTGGGCAGGAGCCACACCGTCCCCCTCGCGTCCCGTTTGGAGGGCCATGGAGTGGGGCGGGGAAGGGGACTTAGAAGGAAGGTGTGATAACCCGCATTGGTGCCAAGGGACAGACAGAACTAGTTGAGACAATATTCACGGTCTCTCCCTCTCTTCCCTTGTCATTTTCTAGGGCTTTCTATTACCTGAGTTTCGCCTCAGCCCCACGCCTGCCGCCTCTGAGTCCTGGAAGAAAGGGGCGGCTCTCTCCGCCCCGCAGCACCACGGAAGATGGGGAGCAAGGCCCTGCCGGCGCCCATCCCACTGCACCCGTCGCTGCAACTCACCAATTACTCCTTCCTGCAGGCCGTGAACACCTTCCCCGCCGCTGTGGACCACCTGCAGGGCCTGTATGGTCTCAGCGCCGTGCAGACCATGCACATGAACCACTGGACGTTGGGGTACCCCAACGTGCACGAGATTGCCCGCTCCACCATCACCGAGATGGCGGCGGCGCAGGGCCTGGTAGACGCGCGCTTTTCTTTCCCGGCTCTGCCCTTTACCACCCACCTCTTCCACCCCAAGCAGGGGGCCATTGCTCATGTCCTCCCATCCCTGCACAAGGACCGGCCTCGTTTTGACTTTGCCAATTTGGCAGTGGCCGCCACGCAAGAAGATCCTCCAAAGATGGGGGATTTGACAAAGCTGAGCCCCGGGCTGGGCAGCCCCATTTCGGGTCTCAGTAAATTGACTCCGGACAGAAAGCCCTCCCGAGGGAGGCTGCCCTCCAAAACGAAAAAAGAGTTTATCTGCAAGTTTTGCGGCAGACATTTTACTAAATCCTACAACTTGCTTATCCACGAAAGGACCCACACAGATGAGAGGCCCTACACGTGTGACATTTGCCACAAGGCCTTCAGGAGGCAAGATCACCTGCGGGATCACAGGTGAGGTGGAAAAGAAGGTTGGCCAGGGAGGGTTGGCCAGGGAGGGACGGCAAATTTGCCCACAAGGCCCAGTTCCTGACATTGAGTGCCATTAAAATTCCCATTGAACTGGAATATATTCCCAAATGCCTTCCCCAGGACTTTTTCACTAACCCCCAATATCAGCTTTCCCCCCAGTCTGACCCTACTGCTTTCTTGTTTGGGGTGGCCAGGTCCTTTCCCCATCGTTGGGCAGGAACAATCTGGTGGATTGGTCTTAGTCCTGGACTGGGTTTCCCAGTTTTCTCTCGGTCGTCCTGGGAGGTGGAGTGTACAGAAAAAGCTGAGGGATCCTGGAGACCTCCCCATAGTACAGGTTGATCCTGGCTCCCTTCCGGTCATTTCTGTAGCTCTGCTCTGGCCGTCTCTTCTAGGCTCCCTCCCTTTCTCTCCCACATCACCCCCACTCCCAGGTGTACCCCAGAGACTGGCCACAGTGACCTGTTATTTTTAAGCTTTGTTTGTGTGGTTCTTGAGGCACTGAATTTAGAAACAGTTCCCCATCTCTTCTCCTCAACCCTAAACTCTGCAGTAATAAACAGCAAGAAACTATAAGTGTTTTCAGTGGGTAAAAACTCCCCAGGAATGGGAGGGAAAAAACCTTCCCTGAGGTGAGGCAGCAGCACCCAGCCTCCGTGGCTGCTAAGAAATTTGCTCAAATCAGTTCCCTTAAACTCAGCATTGCCTCACATTCTGATTTGGCCAGTTTATATCCCAGAGAAAACCATGAAGGCCCAAGAAGGGCTCATTCGGCAATATTTCCATCTCCAGAACACGCCAGATCTAGGGTAGAGGACTGCTAGTCAGTGTTTTGAAGCGTCTTATAATTTAGGTTAACCATAGGCCGAATTACACAGCAAAACTAGCAATCTAAAAACATAAATAATGGAAACTCAGTTTTGTTTTTTGTCCTTTCACGACATCATTTTGGGCAGTTATCTAAAGAAAATACTCATTCTGGTGGTAAACTTGGGTGAAAGACATTTCAATGAATCCTTATATTATTTTCAGGTATATCCATTCCAAAGAAAAACCATTCAAATGTCAGGAGTGTGGGAAAGGATTTTGTCAGTCTAGAACTCTAGCAGTGCACAAAACTTTACATATGCAGGTAAGTTAGTTTTCTTGTTTAAAAAGAAAGTGACTTGTTCCTTTTTATCATTTTTACAAGAGGTGTTCAATGTAGAGTCTCTTAAAAAGTTCTTTTAGATTAGTTCTTGAAGTGGGGAAAAGCAGCATTCTTGATTTTTAATACATAAATTTAATCTTAATTTAACAAAACATTTTTATATTTTTCTTAAAGAACAGGCCACTCTCTTTATTCTAAATCCTAATTTTACAATTATTTTTTTCATCCCATCTGCCCTGCATTTAAAGCTTCCGTGTTTGGGAGGAAATAAAGG
Source organism: Myrmecophaga tridactyla (assembly GCA_004026745.1). Lineage (NCBI taxonomy): Eukaryota > Metazoa > Chordata > Mammalia > Pilosa > Myrmecophagidae > Myrmecophaga > Myrmecophaga tridactyla. The sequence goes on along the minus strand of PVIY010004014.1, from coordinate 19,983 downwards.
TAATTTTGATAATGGAGGCATGGTGAAATCCCATACGTTCTCTTTCCCAGGGGGCTCATAATTTGTAGCTTTCGGAACATTGAGGAATAGTTTAATTTTCCAGCAAAGAGGAGCCTTATTACCCGGGAGAATGTCGTTCCTTAAGAGAGGATTAGAGTTTTTCCTTCCCCCTTTTCCTGCCAATGACACGGTGATGAAATGTAAGGAGCTGGAAATCACAAAGCCCACCTCGGTGGCCGCGGATCTGCCTCCGCAAGTTATCAGTGTAATTGGGGCTCTGTGTGTGCCTGCGCGTGTGTTTACGTGATTGAAGGATTAGGAGCACAGATTTGTTCCTGCAGGTCCCCTCTTTTGTTGTCATGCGCCTATTATGTTAACGCTGTGATACCGATAAGACAGAAACTATTGAGAAGGGTGCAGTGGTGGTGTGAAGGATTAATCCTTTGCTTGCTTCACATCTGAACAGGAATCTCCACACAAATGTCCCACATGTGGAAGAACCTTTAATCAGAGAAGTAATCTGAAAACTCACCTTCTCACCCATACAGACATCAAGCCCTACAGCTGCGAGCAGTGTGGCAAAGTGTTCAGGCGAAACTGTGATCTGCGGCGGCACAGCCTGACTCACACCCCGCGGCAGGACTTCTAGAGAAGCCCAGGATCTGTTCCGTGCCGCCGCTCCCCTCCCCCGACACCTCTCCACGCCACCCACCCAGGGTTTCAACCCCCAAGTCCCCACTGACCCCAGCTCTTCCCTTGCTGCAGCCGCACCTGCAGCTCCAAGGAGTTAACTCTTCTGGAGGACTGAGAATTGTAGAAAGCCACACACGTACATCCCTTCACAAAGAGCATACCCTAGTTTCTTGTAGATGTTCACGGCTCATTTTAGAGCTCTGTACATAACGTGGTCTTTGTTTTGTGGTTGTTGTTCTGTATTTTGTTGGATGCACCTAGATATGGGAAACGGAAGCCAACTTTATCTTTAAAGACTGTATTTCAAAATAAAACTTTTTTTATTTGTTTGTTTGTTTTAACCCTCCTGCAAAAAGTGTCTTGCTATTTAACTTGTTTTTTCCTCTGGATTCTGGAAGAGTGGTCTGTCTCTAAAAAATTTGCTATTGAAGGGTATTCTTTATCTCTAGGTTTAAAAAAATAAGACTTCTCACAATTCTCCTACAGAAACTTCAGCCTTTCTCTTTTGTATCATGGTATTTTGGAATTAGATAAGTGTGCCAACTTTTTGTTTTTTCAAAGATATTAAAAAGATACTCAGATTTTATTCCCTTTTCTTTATTCCAATTCCTTGTGTATTAGTTCTTCAGATCAAGGCAATAATATTAATCTTTAATAATGTGCAAATCTAGTATCTGTCCCACTTGAAAGCACACTGTGGAAAGAAGCTAAAGGAAAAAGAAGAGAAAGGAGCATCTCACCCTTCATTATTTAAAAGTCCTTGACCTGTTGTCAATATTTATTATAGGTAGATTCTCTTACCATTAGACTTTGAACACTATGATTTATCACTATAGACAGAGACTTTATCCTGCCTTCAGGGAAGAAGTCTAAAATCTTCCTACAGAAGAGTGCAGGAAGATACAGCTTTCAAGAAGATGGGGGAGGAAAGGAGAAAGGAGAAACTACTTAGCTATGTTTGCATAAAATATTTCTTTCCAAGGGTGGAGATCCTTTCTTCTAGAAGGTTAGAATTTCTCTGCAAAGCAAACTGAATTATGTCATTAGAGAGGCTTCCGTCACTGGTTGACCTCTTGTCCCTGGAAAAATGCCAAGTGCAGGTTACTCCATGGATGGAACTCATGCAAATATGTAATCACATTCTGATGCATTTCAACCATTTCCAAACACTTCCTGGGGGATATGCCACTAGTACAACGACAACCCAAACTATAGAGAAGGATTTGGGTGGAAGGCTTTGGATGGAGTAATACTGTGTGGAGATTAGAAGGGAAATGATTGAATTTAAAGAGGATCCTTGTGGTCCAGTGCACCAATAGGTTCTCACAAACTATTTAATACTGAACAGAATTAATACAGGCACTTTTCAGATTTGTGTGTGTGTGTGTATGTGTGTGTGTGTGTGTGTATTTATATGATGATGGCATGTTTCACATTCAGGTGGCGAACAGGCCACTTGTCCTATGTTTGTACCTTAGGATCTTCCAGAAGAGTGGAGATTTGTGGAAGTAGATTAAAAATTTCTTATCAGAGCCTTATACACCACTGCTTACCAGGAGGTCTCAAAAAGTGTTTTGGAATTTGCTTACCCTGTTCCCAGAGTAAATGGCTGGAAGTCACTTCTACTTCTCACCAGAGATCAGCTCTCTCTAACAAAGTGTCTACTCATCTTCTCAGCAACCTGTGTGTCTAATACTTACACAAATGCATTTCTCTATGTGGGATGGGCCCGAAGACTTCATTGGGGAGAGGGAGGAGGAATGGAGTGTGGGGGTGCATGGGTGTGTGGTATTTAGAGGAATGAAACTATTGTTTGTTTTCTTTTGTTTGTACAGAGTTAACTCTGTGACCTTCCTACCCCTACTCTCTCAGATCCTGCCCACCTTGGCACAGAAGTTTTGAATACATTAGGGCAGGGTTACACATTGACTGTCCCTCGATCTCTCCTAATCCTACAGGGCTTTTTCCATATAGTTAATCTCACTGCCCAACCCACCCTGACTGACTCCAAGTGTCACTTTGCACAAGGTCTGATTATCAAAGAATGACCCTTGCTCGCTATCAAACTACAGCATATCCTGGAGGTCCCTGTCACAGGGATATATAGTTAGATATAACTAGAATGCTTCTTTTTCTTGAGTTGAATGAAACTAATCACTTTGTTCAGGGAATACGTGAAACAAGAAGAACAGATGAGGAAGTGGGTAAAGCACAGTTCCCCCTCCCATACACACGTAAGCACTTCAAAAATTAAGGTTAATTTATTCATTTATTCCTTAGTTTAACAAGTGCTTATTATGTGCTTTCCATGTGCCAAGCCCTGTACATGTTTCTGCTGATGTTCATGACCAGTTTCTGTTTTTCTATTGGCACTTTTTTGAAGCTTGACTACTTAGATAGCTTAAAAATCTATGATAGAGCCTAACTTAATAGCTCCCCTCAATCTAGACTCTTAAAAAATGACCTCCGTCTAAGATCAGAAAGTATCTAACCTCTGTCAAAATTAACTCTTTCCACATCCTCTGAATGATCTCAGGTGAACTTTTGAACAGTGGGTTCCCCTCCAAATTCTGGGTCTTGTTTCCCATTCTTCTTCAGAATGTCCAACTATGCAGGAAATGAATCTTATGTACAATAAAATCAATAAGACATTATAGGGGAAAATGATGTCTTGCATCTTAGAACATTGATCTGCTGGTGTGTGTGTGTGTGTGTGTGTGTGTGTGTGTATGTGTATGTGTGTGTGTTTTGTTTTTGGTTTTCGGTTCAGAGAAGAATCATTATTTGAGTTTTAGATTAGCCTGTGTTTTCCTTACACCCTCTGCCATAGTCAACTGATGAATCAATAGTCCTGGCCAGCGACCAGGAGTGGGAAATATCACGAGTCATAACCACAGTACTGAAGAACTTCAAGAACAATAGTTAAGTATTTCTCTTGAACTCTGAATTGAATCTTGTTTTAAAAGCTTTGTGTGGGATTTTAAAAATTCTTTTTAAAAATGAATTACATTGTAATCAAATGTTAATGTACATTTATGAATACATGTTAGGTGCACTTATTGATACTGATTTTGAAAAGTAGGTCGTTATAGTGCTACTGCTTTAAATTTGGAGCAATCAAAATAACTATTTTGCACAGGCACAGCCCTGAGCAGGACCTTTGCAAAGTTTCACTGTAGGACAATTAAATATTTAATATTTTAAAAGTCAACAAATCTAAAATCCCAAATTATAAATAGGTGCAACTACTACTAGTGATAAAATCAGAGGCAGTTACTGTGAATTTCTTCTACTGTTTATATGTTAGATGTTAGCATAGATATTGGCCCTCTTTACTTAATGTTCAGTCAGGTACCCTAGCCATAACTTTGATTCTGGATGGCCAGCCTACCCCAAGAAGGTACATGGAAAACCTTAGTTCTTGAATACCATCAGCTTGGTGATCTACAGCAAATTTTAATATGAAACTGGTGTTACCACGGCATAATAGGCTGCTTTTCTCATTACCAAAGTAATTTTAATATTTTTATATAGGGAAAGAGAAAAAGTTGACAAAACAATACGACATATGCAAACAGGAATGGCTTCTGTATTTTGCAGGACTATTTGTGTTCACCTTTTTTAGTGTGTAATATTGAGACTGTATTGCCAAATTTTTCTTCTGAAATGTAACTTGCCACTGATAACCACCTCTGCTGACAGCAATGAGCAATAAAGTGAGTGAAGAATTAGAATGATTCAGCTTTGATGACCAGAGATATTTCAAGTTCATTCCTGTTTTTGTCTTTATTGCATGTTGTTTTTTTTTTAACCCCTCAGCACAAATGACCTTATTTTCTAAGCTATGCATGTTTTCCTTTGAAATTATCCAAGGCAAAAAACAATAGTGAAAAAAAAATAGCCTACAAAATTGTTAAGTAAGTTATGTTGCTATATATGTTGTTACATCTACAAGAAATAGAAAACTCAACCAAAAGGGGCATAACAATAGGGAGTTTTATTTTCTTACATAACAAAAAGTCACAAGACAGGGTCCAGGGACGTTTAATTAATTGGAGTGGCAAGGTCATCTAGGGCCCAGTTCTTCCCACTTCTTTGTTCTTTCATATTTAGTGTGTAGACTGGCTCCCTTATGGCCACAAGATGGCTGCAGCTGCTTCAAGCACCAGCTCCAGGCATTTTCTCCTCAAATATCTTCCTCTGACAGAAAAAAGGATTATCTCTTCCTTCTATCTCTTTTTAAGCACTAAGAAATCTCTGCCATAAATACAATCTCTTCCATAAATACTAATGAGGCTTGTCCTCATATCTCACTGGCCAGAATTGGGTCACTTGCCTCTTCCTAAGCTTATCACTGACAAAATAGAATTGTATTATAGTTGATTTAGACTAGCCAAAATTTACCTTCTAGACATGAGTCTTCCCTGAAGCCCTCAAGTGCCTGAACAAATATGAGTTCTGTTAGCAAGGAAAAAAGGAGAACTGGCCACTGTGAATATTATGCAGATATTAAAAATGAAGTTTCCATGATTAATCTCAGAAGATGCTTATATTATAAAAACAGGATATAAAATGCAATGTACAGTATTATTCCAACTATATAAAACAAATAAAACATTCAAAAAACTAAACAGAAACAAAGACTAGAAAACATACCAAATTAATAGCTGCTATTTATTAGTGACAAGCTAAAGGTACATTTTCTTCTTTTTTAAATTTTATTCTTCAGCTCTTCCATAATGAACAAGTGTTACTTTTATAAAAGAAAAAAGGTAATATATTTAAAATCAAAGATAAAGCCTTCATTTGCTCAATATTTTTGTTTTTCGTCTTGCTTGATTGCCTCTGACCATCTTTTCACACATCTCCCCTGCAACATGTACCCTCATGCTTCTTCTAAACCATTTCTCTAATTTAGTTACATCTTTACTTTCTAGTCTTCCTTTCTTACTTCATTTAATTTCTATTAAGATCTCCTTTTCTTATCCAGGTTTCTGCATCCTGGTACAGTGTTTTCTTCATTGTAAGGGCCTCAGTAATTCTAGCCAGTTTTTCAATATGTGATGTTAGAATTACCCAGTGGGTGAATTGGAATTTCTGGTGATAAAGACTCAAGAGTCCATATTTTCAACAAACACTTCAGGTAGTTCTTATGTATATTAGAGACTTAGACTTAGTCACTTAGCCTTTGACACTGTCATTCCCTTTATCTTATCCTTTAGCCATTTACTATGTGCCTACCATAATCATAAAACAAATCTCAATCTACTTTTCTTTACTTATTTACTTAATGTCCTTAGGGTTGTCAGAATTTTTTCTGCTTGTTTCTTACTGTTCTCCCAATGTTTCTCCTATCGACTTTTTCCCTTTTCTTTTCTTTTTGATTAGAGGAGTTGGTTTACACATCAGTCATGCATAAAATACAGGATTTTCATATAGCACCCTGTTGTTAACAGCTTGCATCGGTGTGGTACATTTGTTACAATTGCTGAAAGCACAGTTTTATAATGGTACTATTTACTGCGGTCCATGGTTTAACTTAGGGTTCACTATGTGCAGTGTATGTCCATGGATTTCTTTTTTTTAAAAAAAACTTTATTTTATTACCACATTTACTACCTAAGATTTTCCCTATTAAGCACATTCAGATGCATATTTCGGTGCGGTTAATTACATTCACAATGTTGTACTACCATCACCACCATCCATTACCAAAACATTTCCATCCAAATAGGACCTCTGTACATTTTAAACCTTAACTCCCTATTCTCTATCCCCACCCCTTTCCCTGGTAGCATATATTCTAGAGTCTGACTCTGAGTTTGCTTATTCTAATTATTTTATATCAGTGAGAGCATACAATATTTGTCCTGTCTGGCTTATCTCATTCAACCTGATGTCACATATATCAGAACTTCATCCCTTCTTATGGCTGAATAATATTCGTGTATATATGTATATATATATGTATGTATATATGTGTGTATATATACCTCATTTTGTTTATTCATTGGTTGATGAACACTTGGGTTGTTTCCATTTTTTGGCAACTGTAAATTATGCTGCAATGAATATTGGTGTGTATATACCTGTTCGAGTCCCTGCTTTCAATTATTTGGGGTATATAACTAGATGTGGGATTGCCAGGCATATGGGAATTTTATACTTAATTTTTAAAGAACTGCCAACTCTCTTCCACAGCAGCTGTACCATTTTATATTGCCACCAGCAATGAATCAGTGTTCCTATTTCTCTCCATCCTCTCTAACATTTGTAACTTTCTGCCTTTTTAACAGTAGCCATTCTAGTGAGTGTGAAATGGTATCTCATTGTGGTTTGCATTCCTCTTATGGCTAATGATGATTACATTTTTCATGTGCTTTCTGGCCATTTCTGGACATTTCAAGTCTTTCGTCCATTTTGTATTTGGTTGTTTGTCTTTTCATTGTTAAGTTGAAGGATTTCTTTATCAGATATGTGGTTTCCAAATATTTTCTCCCAATGTGTGTTGTCCTCTTACTTTCATAATAAAGTCCTTTGAAGCAAAACAGCTTTTAATTTTGGTGAGATCCCATTTATCAATTTTTTCTTTCATTGTGCTTTGGGTATAAAGTCTAGGAAACCATTGTTTTTGAAGATGCTTCCCTATGTGTTCTTTTAAGAGTTTTATAATTCTGGTTCTTATATTTAGGTCTTTGATCCTTTTTGAGTTGATTTTTGTATAAGGTAGGGGTCTTCCATTCTTTAGCAAATAGAGATCCAATTTTCTCAGCACCATTTGTTCAAGAAACTATTCATTCCCAATTGAGTGGTCTTTGACCCTTGTCAAAAACCAGTTGTCCTCTCCAGTCTTCTTTTCTATTGTTGCAGTCCCAAATTTTCCTTTTCATGTTAATAGTCATTTTCTTCAGTATTTTCTTTGTTCTTCTTTGTTCTCTTAAAGGAAATGTGGTAATTGATTAAGATGGGAAAAGTTAAGAGTGGTGAAAATAATTTCTTTTCCATTTTTAATTGAAATATTGCCACCAAATGACTTGTTGCTTCAGCTTCTGTATAAAGAAACTAATTTGTTTGTTGTATATATTGAGATGTGGGCATATGTTGGTTTTAAGAACAGGGAGAAACTAAATTGCTTTTTGGATTATTTATATTATTATCCCACTAAAATTTCAGAGTTGGAGGCTATCTTGTGATGGAAAAAGCCATGGTCATGAAGTCAGAGAATAGGTTTAATTTTAAAAGCTCTGCAACTGTTTAAGAGGAAGTCATTTAAACTCTCTGAGACTGTTTCCTCACCTGTAAAATGAGAATTTGTGCTACACAATTTATAAGGTCCTCTCTAGCTTTTAAGTTTTGTGGTTCTCATTGAGGTAAACCATAAGGGCATTAAAAATATATATTGTTTACTTCACAAAAATTAGAAAATATTTAAAAATCACATCTCTTTCCTCTCGTGAAAATCTTATAAATTCTGTAAAAATAAATGTGGGTTTACATATTGACCCCTCCTTGAAACTGTCATATCATCTGTTATTCTATGACTGTTAAAATTTTAGAAACTCTAAAGAAGACTGTGGCTTGAAAGTAGAGTTTTTCCACTGAAAATCTGTTCATTATTTTTCAGATGATAAAGATAATTGGGCTCATTGTAAAAAAAAAAAAATTCGAACAGTATAGATGTGTATAAAAGTATGCCTCTTATTTATCCCTCTTTCACTAATGAACTCTAATCTTAATTCTACTCCCCACATGTAGATGCTATTAAGGTTTTTGGTATATCCTTTAAGACATTTTGCTCTGGATAGGCAAATCTAAGTGTATACGTCTATACACACAAATAAGATCATACTATAAAAATGTTTTACAACTTGCTTTAATATTTTCCACTTAACAATAAAAAATTTATATTGAATCTTTTCCATGCGAGTATAAGAAGATCTGCTTCTAATGTAATGGGGAGGAAAAAACCCTCAAAAGTGGAGGATTAATTCTTATTTTTTAGAATTTAATGCAGAGAAATAGGAAAGTCATTCTGCTTTTGAAATTATTTCCCATGCACCATCCTTAACTGACAACCTTTAGTCTCCTAAGTATCCTCCTGAAGGTGGCTGAGAGAGTGCCTGAAGGGTTTTGAGGATTCTTCAAGGTGTGTCATATTAAGATTCACATCAATGCACCCTGATATACCTCTCTGGCAAGAACTGAAAGATACAGTTCTTAAATCCCCTGGTGACCCATTATCCATGGATCATTGACAAGATAGAATGTAATAACTCCTGACTCTTTACCAAGGTAAACTCCTCAGTGAAACTGCTATTCTTGCCCTACATCTTTTATCTAAACAAGAAAATTAATCTAGGAAAAAGAAACTATGCTAAGTAGATAATACAAATGCTCTCATCTTTATTATATTTTAATATTTATTGAATTTGGAAATAACCTATTGAAATGCACTAGCTACTTTATTGCAGACACCGAGAATTTTTTCTTGTACCTACCTTTCCAAACAGATCATCTGAAATATAAGACTAAAAGTCTGCACAAGATCCAGCATGTGAAACACCAAGTAAAATTAACAGACATTTTGCCTATTGAGGGACAGCATTAAAATAGCAGTCCAATTTTTTGTGGGTCAGAATTTAACTTTTTCCATTAGTTTTCTGAGGTCAAAAAGCCAGTGATTCCCTATCCTGAAAATTATTTCATATGTGAACTGGGTCAAAAAGAGCCACAGCTCTCAGAGGGACTCACTCACATGCCTCTGCAATATTTACCATATAGCACTATATTTTTGCAACATCACATATTGGCAGTGCTGTCTTGTAAATATCATAATGTGATGACAGGACATGGCCATGTTTTTATGTGGTCTGATTTAGATCCATCCGAAGACTCCTTCTTTATGTTAATCTTCCTAACTTCTAAAAGAACTCTGTCCCATTTCTATCTTTCTATTTAGAGATTGAAAAGATTAGAAATAGAAAGATAGCACTCTTGTGAGTTTGGTTAACAACTTCATTTTCTGTCCAGGCCAAAGGAGAGAAAGGAAAGAGAGACAGAGACTTGATCGACTATCTCATTAAGAATATAGGCAAAGGGAATCAAATGTTGCGGCCTAGACTAGTGTAATTAAAGATATATATCCCTCTAGATAAACTCCTGTATATTTGCTGAGAGATGAACAAGAGTATTCTCTGAAATATTGTTTGTAATAGAGAAAAACTGGAAAGAATATAAATGTATGTCAACAGGACAATAGATAAGTAAATTGTGAATATTCACATAATGGAATACCATATTGCAGTTAAAATGACTGCATTAGTACTACACATATCAGCATGGATTAATTGCAAGCACATAATATGTGAAGAAAAGCAAGTTGCAGAATAAGTGTATATCAGTTATGTAAAGTTTAAAGACATGATCTGTGGTTCATGTAAATATATAGTAAAAGTATAAAAATGTTCTTGGAAACAATAAATATCTGATATTCATGATTAGTGATTAGATTTGCAGAGAGAGAAGGAAGAGATTAGGAACTGGTTTAAGGGTAGGAGATGCTTCAATTGTATTTATGATATTTTACTTAAAATAAAAGATCTGAAGCAAATATAGAAATTGTTAAGATTTGACAAAACAATGAGTGATGCATATATTAGTGTCTATACTTTTCTGTATGCTTGGAAATTTTCATAATAAACCTTATTTTAAAAAAAAAAGAATTAGATTTGGAGCTGAAAGGGACTTTAGGAAACATCTAAGATTGCATATTTCCGGAGCAGTTACTCTTTGATGCTGGGGATATACTGGTGGCCCAGAGAGACAAGGTCTTTATACCTTTGGAGCTTACTGGAGAAAGACCAAATAAGGAATAAAAAAACATATAAATATACAAAAACAGTTATTAATAAAGACTGCACAGAAGATTGCATTTCATTTGAGGATAAGGAAATTGAGGTGCAGAAAAATTGATTTTCCCAACGTGCAAGGCAGTTCTAGAACTCTGATCTCTGCCTTCCCGCATACTTCTATTTTCCCCTCCTCACTCACCTTACTTGAGGTTATTCTGATGATTGATGAGGTTAGGCATAAGCACACTTTCAGCGTCTTGATTGTTTTCTAGCCATCTCTTACTTAAGATATAAGGCATAAGGTACAAATCTATCAAATGCTAAAACTTAGCCGCTTTTAATTTATTTTGAACAGGACATTAAGTTTACACAACCTTATTTCATAGGTCAGCTTCACCTTTATTTCATGGGTGAAGAAAGAGATGAATGAGGGAGTAGCAGTGAGGTGAAATAAACTGCCTAAGGCTCTGTAGGAAATAAGAGTGACAGGTTTTGGATCAGAATTCAGAACTCTAATCTAATGCAAAATCTTGAGTATCTTTCTTTCTGATCTTCCCTTTCAGGATAATATGCCCCAAGTTTACACTTTCTGTAAAGACAGCACTACTCCTTTGAAAACCATAAGGAAAGGGTCCTTAGCACTAACATCTTGTCAGACAAATCGAATATGTTTTCACCACCAAAGTTGTAAATTCACTGGTAAAATCGTTTAATGTAAGCTTTTGTGTCCATCTGAGTGTGCAAATCCTTCTCTCCAGATGGTCCCAAGGAATGTTTCAGGGAAATAATTTCCCAAACTGCAATGTCCTATTCAGAGCTTTGAAAACATATTTCAGGTGAGCGTTAATCTACTATTGGCAAGTAAAGGGAGTAGAACAGAATGATTATGGTAACCTTATGTACCTAGAAAATGTTATGACATCCATTTTGCATATAAAATTTTAGCATTCATAAAGTTTCTGTTGTAGTAATTGTCTTCATTTCTGTCTGTTACAGTAATTGTCTTAATATTATGATAGCTGAAGGTGATTGTTTCAGCTTCTTCCTACATTCATTAAAAATAAAAAAAGAACTTGTCACATGTCAGAATAAAGTCCTAATGGGGAAAAATTATTCTAAGCAGAATTTAAATCCAACATCAGAAGGTAGCATGCTCTAATGCTATTGCTAGCCTGGAGTCCATCAGCACTGCACCCCCGTCCCTCCCCCCCGCCCCGCTTCCATGCACCACATAACTTCCCTACAAAGCTGACTATAGGTTTACCTTGTAAGTGCTCAATATTGACTGGTACAGGAGCACTACAGAATTACTATCTTCATTTTCCAATGAATTCTTTCTTTCCTTGGTTGATGTGTGAAGCTGGGCTTCTAAGGACTTTTTTAGTGTCCTTATTAAGAACATCTGTAAAGAGCATCAGAATGAAGTGTTGAATTTCACCCATTTGGATTTCATTAAACTGTCTATAGTTGTCAAGCATTTAGAAAGTCAAGACACTAAGAGTTTGGGGTTTGACCCAAAGGAAATTGGTCCTCATTTTAAAGCTAAACAGGAGGGATAACTGAGCCAAAGTTTTTTAGGGAATATATATATATATATATATATATATATATATATTCATATATATATATATTCCTCTCAGATATATGCCCCCAAAGAATAAAAGCTTAAACAGTCATACTGTCTACTAGTAAGTTTTCCATCTTGCCAAAACAAGGTGTAAGTTTATTGCTGAGGTTTTTAACTCAGAATTCATGGACCTCTAGTGGGTCCATATGGGACTTCAGAGAGTCCATAAATTCAGTGAAATTGTAAACAAAATTTCATGTGCATATACTCATTTTATTTCTGGGATGGAGAAGCTGCACTTTCATCAGATTTTCAAAGGCATCTGTGATTCAAAAAACGTTAAGAAATGTAGCTTTATTTTCTTACATATGTACCTACATAATGTACCTTAAAATTTTCAGCTTCTGAGCGAGCAGAGTTTTAAATTTCTTTTTTTATTTAGAAAGCATATATAAACTTTAAAATTCTATTAAGGTATATTGAATTTTAAATATTAACAACCAACCAGAAATTTGGTAATTTGTGAAATCTCAGTTACAACTGAATTTACCTACATACATACTCTGAGCACAGAAGGTTTAATGAAAATAACCTAACTAGTTATTCGGAGTGAATAACATATAAAGAGTAATTTGGTTGGAAAGTGCAAATATGTTTATTGGTGATACAAAGTGGTAAAAAATAAAAAGCAACTTGAAAATTTTCCATTGTATTTAGTAGTAATAAGAAGCTTTCTATTTGTTTGGTTAATTAATTGTGCTTTAATTATAGCAAAGTGGTGTGAACTAATTTATATTGTGACTCAAATCCACTTTGAGTAAAAACAAATTTCATTTTGAAGAGACAATAAGTGAAATAAAATCTGATGTGAAAAAGCCACTGGATATGTTTAAGTTTTGTAACGCTTCAAATGAGTACCAAATGATCTAATCATCATTGCAATAATTCTAGTGACATTTATATTTGGAACATTTGGTAAGATTTAAGAGGTCATATTTTACATTTAAATAAAATAGGTTATTTTTTCAATGCACATGATTTTACTTTTTTCTTTTGTATGCAGTGCTGTGGGGGTCACATTTCGTTGTTTTGCATGTGAATATTGCAGCACCATTTGTTGAATTTTTTTTCAATGTGCATGATTTTAAAACAATGTTGAATGTTTCATTTTTTTATTTTATTAATTTTTTTATTTTTAAATACCAAAAAACACCAAACGCAAACATTCTTAACTTTTGATCATTCCGTTCTACATACATAATCAGTAATTCACAATATCATCACATAGTTGCATATTCATCATCATGATCATTTCAATGTTTCAACTGGATCCTATAATCACATTTGGATTTAAAAATAGATTTATTTAGTATACATTGAACTAACCAAATTTTTTCAATGTGGCCTTCCTGGTGAATCATCCACTTCAGATAGGAATCTAAACATAGAATTCAGAAACACACATGAATCTGATTAATAGGCTATCTGCCACTTGTCTTTGTTTTACATCACAGGAATATATGCATGTTAGTTTTTCCCTTGAGTTAAACTGCAGCCATCAGTCTACTTTGTTTTATCTTTTGATAGCCCCCTGTTCAGCAAGCCTTCTTTGGCCACCTTCTTGAATTACCTATCCTCTCAGACAGTTCTTTAGCTTATTATATGTGAACTTGGCTTGTTCCCAAATTAGCTTGGCTATTATCTTAATCTTTCCTATCCTCACTCAGAAACCCTGCTGGCCCCTCTTGATATTCATCAAACTAAACATAGATTCCAGACTTCAAACTGCCCCACCCAGATGATATATATAGTATATATTATCGACCTTTCTTTTCTTATATTATTTCTCAAATGCCTTTATTTTCCCCACAAACTTTGTGTTTTTTCCTCACTTTGCCTAAATATTTTCTTCTTGTCAATCTGTTCTTAAAAATATATTTAAATATTATGTATTTTGGGAAATATGGACTCTTATTTTGAAGAGTTCCTTATTTTTTTTAAAGTTAAGGCTTTCTCCATTCTTTAGCATCAAGGTTATCTCTTACTGTTTTGTCTCTTATTGCTTAAATAAGGTAAAAAATCAAGGAAAGACTGATGGTCAATGAGAGGGAGAAGTAAGGAATATGGGATGTATGAGTTTTTTCTTCTTTTTTTTTTCTGGAGTAATGCAAATGTTCTAAAATGATCATGGTGATAAATACACAGCTATGTGATGAAATTGTGAGCCATTGTTTGTATACCATGTATGAACCGTACGTGTGTGAAGATTTCTCAATAAAAATATATATATATAAAAAAAGAATCAAGGGTGGGCAATGGTGGCTTAGTGGCAGAATTCTCGCCTGCTATGCCAGAGATCCAGGTTCGATTCCCAGAGCCTGCCCAAGCCAAAAAAAAAAAAAAAAAAAGAATCAAGAAAAGGTTATGATATGTGAATTATATCTCAATAAAGATGTTATTAAAAAAACAGAAAACACTGAGACAGAGAGATAAAGAATAAGCAAAGGAATTTATTTGAAAGTGTTTTGGAAAATATGAGCTATAAAATACGTCCTAGATATGCATCATTATAATTACTATTACATGCGCCATTTAGTTTTACAGACTTTTTAAAGCCTTCCTTTAAACTGATAATTTAATCTTCTCTGCTAACTCATTGTCATAAAACTAAGTATCCAAATGCAAACTCAATGAAATATTCTGACACAACAGCTAGCATATAACACATATTCAATGAATGTTAAAGAAACAAAACAAGCTAAGATGCAATTGATAAAGCCATATGCACTAATATAGGGTTGTAAGACTAAAAGAATTTAGCCTGTGTCTAAAATAGCCAGGAGTCAATTTAAATTTTTTTTTTTTAATTTTATTCTTTGACATCAGAAATAATATATGCTTTTAGATGGATAACAGTATTGGAATACATCAGATTAAAAATAGGACTTTCTTAGAGTACTGATTAAATAGCAGTTGAAAATTTGTTTTGTGGTGCCACATAATGATTCTCAATCAGCTTTCTTCTATTATGGTGATCAAACAGTAGTTTATTCTAACATGGTTCCTCCTTTTGAAACCATAGAGCAACTTTAAAATTTTCTGTTAAAATATAAAACAGTGAATATGTAGTTCAAGATAGGTTTTGTTTTCACAGGAGGTGTTTTGCTTTTTCTATGCTTCAATCTCATTTCCCTCTCAGATTCTTGGAACCAATGAAGGAAACACTCATTACTTATCAAAAGGAGATGAGGTCCAGAATTGACTGGGCACTGGTCTGCTAGTTAGGACAGCTAGCATATTTTCAGTTTTGATCTTTAGTATGTTTCAACAATAGTAATGTCTTTGGGCAGGAATTTTAGAATGGTCTGCATCCATACCTTATACAGGACTAGTAACAAGAAGATCTCACTATTTTATGAAGCAATAGTTCCCATTGTTAGATAACTAAATGTTAGAAAAGTCTTTTGTTCAATTAAAAATCCACCTTATTGTGCATTCAGTGATTGGTCCCAGTCCTGCCCTCAGTTTTCTCTAGCTATAAACTGGGGGACAGGGAGAACTCCTCTTAAATAAACAGATATTTGCATTGAACCTTGTGAAACGTTCAGAATCGTTAGGGAGTGCTGCCACCATACTGTCAGGTCTTCAGAAAAACACATTGCTTGCTCTTTATTTAGATTCTAGATTAGGAAGTTTTCATCTCTTCCATCCAAATATATTAATGGATTTAGCAAATTTTCTGTCTTCATGGGAGATACGCCAACATTACCAATGAATCAATGTAAGCACACCTTGTGGGAGGAGGAAGAAGGAATTAAAAGCTTCAGCTTTTCATAATCTTATTTCCTCCTCTGGTGGTATGATAGAAA
Organism: Myrmecophaga tridactyla; assembly: GCA_004026745.1. Taxonomy (NCBI): domain Eukaryota; kingdom Metazoa; phylum Chordata; class Mammalia; order Pilosa; family Myrmecophagidae; genus Myrmecophaga; species Myrmecophaga tridactyla. Next base: position 4,003 of record PVIY010004014.1, on the reverse strand, counting down.
GGAGGATTAACTGGTTAGAGCTGAAGCCTTACTGGGTAAGAATGTTTTAAATCCCTGGCCCAGATTAATTGAGTGATCCCAGTGCTGAGCCTACAATGCTGTCAAGAGTACGCGTATCACATTGATTTGCGTAATAACTTATCTGATTACAATTTCTTCCACCTTTGATGAGGAGGTTCCATTGTCATCCTCTTGCAGGTTCTAACATGCTATGCTTCCACCTTGATTTAAAAGGGCCTGAGTTTCATGACAGTATCTCAAGCTGCCGAAGGTCACAGCTTCTTCATTAAAAACAAAATAAAATGAATGATTATAGATCATGCACCAGGGCTCTTAGAGTCTACACCTGGTTAGTCTACACCTGGTTTGGCATATCCTCATCTATTTATTCATCTGAATAATAACTTCAAGAAAAGTTAGGGAAAAAATGAGTGGCCCTGGTACCAAGCCTGAGATAATGGATATCACCTTTGATCACATGCTCTGAGGTTTGGAAAAATGAATTATTAGAAGCCGGGTGTCATCCTCAGCTCTTCCCTGGAAACACTTTTCTCAAATGTTGCTTTTGATCATATTTTTAAGATACAATTAAGGATTCCTTTTCCCTAGTCCTGTTTTCTCTCTTCAGTAAAACCTTATGGAAACAATCCAATGGAATTATATAGCCATGGTTCCACTCACAGGAGCTCTTGGTAGTGATTAAGGTTGCCTGGACAAAAGAATATGTAATAGGTGTTTGTCTAATGGGCATGCAAATAAGGGGGGTTACTTTTTTATCTTTCTGCAACCTGAGGTCTTATGGCATATTGAATTTTTATTTTTTCCCAAAAACTTCTCATTCATTTGATAGTCATTCAACAAACATTTGAGCATGTCCCATGTGTTAAGTACTATATTAATTGAGTATGAGAGAAAAATAAAAGGAAAAACATGAATAAAAAAATGAACATTATGAAAAAGGTATGTGCGGGCTTCTACAGAAGTATGTAGAAGGTTCCCCTGGAAATACTGGAAGAAGAGAGGACATAAGGAAGACTCACTGGAGAGGCAGTGGTAAGAGAGCATTCAAACTATTTTCTCCAATAGAAGTATGCTATCCTGGTAATGATCAGATAATAATGGAAAATAGCAGTTTTCCTTAAAGCATAACCCAGAAGTATCTTTAGATGCTTTGAGACAAAAAGGGTTTTGTTCTCAAATACATCTGAAATTTCACAATGCATACTAGCCAATTAATGTTTCTGGGAAATCCTATAGTAATGATTAACAAGGAAAATTCAATGTTTTTCATAAATCCTTGACCATACACTTTTTTGTTGTTGGGGGGAAACCTATTGCCATCCTGACAGATGCCATTAAAATTCGTAACTGTAAGAGGATAATTTTCCATGAAAAACATTTACTTCATGGGTCAGTGAAGTAAATCCTGACATTAAATTTCAGTTTTTCTGTTTCACGGGTAACTATTATCATGAAAGTGGTTAATGGAAGTGGCTTTTATAATGGGAAAAATACGTCATGACTTAAAGTCTCTAGCTTACCGAAACTTTGTCTAATCCTCAAAAAAATCTCCATAGGATCATCAATTTAGAGGAACAGACTGAAGCCCTAGAGCATAATATGTTTTCTACAATCCTTGAAAGAAGTGTGAAGAAAAAAATAAAAGAACTGTTATTATGTATTGTATTGAAGCCATGATCAAAAAAGTCTCTATACTTTGAAATCCCTAATCATATTACAGGATTAAAAACACATGAATGAATATTCATCAATAATTTATTAATTTCTACGCCTACTTAGATAATTTAATTTAAAAAATATTGTGGGTCTTTTTCCTTGATTACACTGATAAATTCTTTCTCTTACCTGTCTGGTAGGTCCCTTTTGCTGTAATGTCTTGTACTTGCACTAAGTCTATTTCTGCCCTTATCCAAACTCACATTTTAGAGTAATTTTTGAGTGGAAGAAGACCTAGAGTCATGAAAGGTTAAGAAAAGTTCATACAAGATGCCTCATTCTTTCTAGGAATAAGGAAAACTAAGTAACCCTTACGTGAATGTTGGATTTATTTTGTTGTGTTCTAACAAGACTCTGCTGAGAGTCTATTACTTATACCCCTAGAGGTAGACATGATCCCTTCTGAAGAAAGTAGGTTTTTCTGTTATCAGTCATCTGGAAGGGGCAGTTCTCAAACAGGTAAAATGCTGTTTGGAAGGTGGGTATTAGACTTGGGTGAGAACTCCTGACTCACACTGGGATGCTCTTACTAAATTTTAAGGTATATAGACTGTTTGAAGATGCTCTCTGGTGGTATGGAAAAGATGGTTTCTCCCAGCTGCTAAGAAGGAAGTGATAAACTACCTAAGTTGAAGTGATGGCTTTATGTTGGTCTCTGTGTTCATTCCATCCGGCTATGCCCAAGCCTTTAATAAAGGCTAATCAGTATAGCATAGCTATAGTGAGCAATATAACATAGCTCAGGTCTCAATTGTGCAGTAAATACCTCAGGCAGGAATTTGGAGTCCATGTTTGGGTTTGAGTGCTAAAGAAGAGACAGTAACCACTCATGTTAATATATGATATATGACTATAGTTACTAATAATAACTATCAGTTATTGAGTGCCTCCTCTGTGCCACGCATTTTACATATGTGCTATCATCTAATCTTCACATCAATCATCTGAGGTAGGTTCTATTGTTCCCATTTTGCAATGTGGAAACTGAGACTCAGAGAGATAAGTATCTGCACAAGTCCCATGGCTATTGGGAGGAGGAATGAACCCACGCTTCATCTGACTTCAGAAGCTGAACATAATCTAGTCAAATTACTCAATTTCTCAGAGCTTGATTTTTTTATTTGAAAATATCTATCTTTTAGGGTTACTGTGAGGATTCAATGAAATAATGCATTTAAAGATCCAGGCCCATTGTCTAGAAGGTAACAGATCTTTCCAAAATGGTGTTTATCTTTATATTTGTGTTGTACCTTTCTGGTTATTTCTTTTTTTAAAAAATTTTTTATTGTGGAAACATATACAGCTGGCCATTCCTTCTTTTATTAAAATATCCTTATTGAGAACTCTTCACACACTTACAGTTCATACATGGTATACAATCAGTGGCTCACAATATCATTCCATAGATGTGTATTCATCACCATGATCACTTTTTAGAACATTTGCATCACTCCAGAAAAATAAATAAAAAGAAAAAAGAAAAAAAACCCTCATACATACCATAGCCCTTACCCCCCCCCTCATTAACTACTAGTATTTCCATCTCTTCAATTTATTTTACCCTTTGTGCCCGCTATTATTCATTTTTTTTAATCCACATTTTTTTACTCCTCTGTCTATACCCTGGATAAAAGGAGCATCAGACACAAAGTTTTTTACAATCACACAGTCACATTGTAAACGTTATATCTTTATACACTTGTCTTCAAGAATCAAGGCTACTAGAACACAGATCAGCAGTTTCAGATACTTCCCTCCACCCATTCCAATACACTATAAACTTAAAAGGGATATCTACATAATGCATAAGAATAACCTCCAGGATAACCTCTCAACCCTGTTTGAAGTTTCTCAGCCACTGAAACTTTATTTTGCCTCATTTCTCTCTTCTCCCTTTTGGTCAAGAAGGCTTTCTCAATCCCATGATGCCAGGTCCTGGCTCATCCTGGGATTTCTGTCCCACATTATGAGAGGGATTTACACCCCTGGGACTCATGACCCATAAGGGGAGAGGGCTGAGTTCACCTACCGATTGGCTTAGAGAGAGAGGCTATATCTGAGCAAGAAAAGAGGTTCTTGGGGGGGGGTGACACTTTGGCATAATTATAAGTAGGCTTAGCCTAGCCTTTCTAGGAATAAGTTTTATAGGGACGAACCCCAAGATCGAGGGCTTGGCCTATTGATTTGGTTGTCCCCACTGCTTGCAAGAATATCAGGAATTCCCCAGATGAGGAAGCTTAATATTTTTCTCCTTTCTCCCCAGTTC
>PVIY010004013.1:13223-107068 GCA_004026745.1 Myrmecophaga tridactyla | reverse complement strand
AAAAAAAAAATCAGTCCATATATAATTTCTGTAAGATGTCCTAAGTGCTTTCACATCTTATTGCCAGTGTCTGGTACACAGTGGGTGCTCATTAATACTTGTGTAATAAATAAATAAGATAAATAAAAAGAGAGTGCTAAGAGAATAGAGAGGATAATTATGCCAAAAAGGAACAATGTCAGACCAACTGGTAAAGGTTTCTCAAGGAAGGACTCCATCGAGCCTAACCGTGAAAGATGAGTAAGAGCTGCTTCAAGCAAAGAGGGTGAGAAGGACCTCTAAGGTCTCCTTCCAACTCTTGGGTCCAAGTTTATTCCTTATGAAATCTATCCATGCAAAGCAGACCTCAACCATAGCTTAAGGCATGGGTCCTGAAGCAAAATCCCAGACATCTGTTCTTACCCTAACAAGATCCAGAGCTGTTTCATGTTTGGCTTCCTTCAGGACCCTCATGTAATTAGTGCCATCAGAGAAAAATGTGATTATGTCTTCTCTACAGCACAGAGGTGAAAAACATCCATCATTGTGAGGCATTTTGCTAATGTCTTTTGGAATCTATGACACAACTTAATAAAATATGAGCTCTAAGTGAAAATGGATGAGCATGTACTGAGGGCAGAAAATCAAAACTACATCATTCAACAAGATACACAAAGAGCTCTGTGGAATCTAGCTAAGCTCCCCCCCAGATTCCAAGCTCCTCTCCTAGACTGTGTGCTACCTGAATATCTTATTACTGATCCCCAGGACCTAGCCTGGCACTTAGGACAAAGTAGATGCCCAATCAGTCCTGAGAGTTCAAGATGTTAAAAGGGCTAACAAACCATGCTGCAGGCCCCAATAACAGCATTTTCCTCTCTGCACTCTGAGCTGTCTGTGGTATGACAGTTCAGGAACACACTCCCTTTTTTAATGGAGGCCCTGGCATACTGACAACCAAGAGCCTGGCAGCAGGTGGGTGGCAAAGCTGTAGTCCCTCCTTGCCAGCCCTCCATGCTCCTCCTCTAGCCAGATGTGCCTCTCTTCAGTGGACTGTGTGCAGATGAGAACATCCCTGTACCTTCGTGAAGTTCCAGCGCTGGATGAAGTGACGTGCCACGTCCCGAGCTGCCTTTCCTTGGACCACAGAGGCAATGTCATGCCATGGCATCCGGGGAGTGGAGTACCTGTCAATGAAATCTGCCCAGGTGCACCAGGCAAGGATCAGTCACTGACTTCAGTGTCAGGGACAGAAGCTCTGTAGCTCTGACCCCAACTATGAGAAGTTAAAGGAAACACGTGCCAAGGCCCAGTAGGTGTATGTTCTTTGGCTTGGATGGAACGACATTTTTAGTGCCAACTGAAAGAGATCTCACATTGAGGAACAGTCTCCCCATGTACCTCCCAGATATATTTCCATTTCGCTAGTGTTAGATCATCACTAGATGAGGCAAGGTGTGAGTTGGTACAAATTATCTAAGGTTATGTCCGTGACATGATAATCTCTTTTTATCCTATGGAAATAACGCAGGCTATATTTCTAGCACTATCTCTATTTCTTCTTAGACATATAAGTATCTTGATAATCTAAAAAATGTGCCATCCTAATACAAGAAGATAAAGATGATAAGTAGAAAAGATGACAATCAAAGGAAAGCTACTGTCTCTTGGAGAATTACAGGTTATTATCCCAAAAAAAATACCTGTAGGAAATCTGGGTGTTTCGAACAGGGGAGGTCTGTTTCATGGGCTTTTCTTATTGTAACCATAAGGAAAAGTCTTTAAGTATATACTGAATCATAATCTCCAAAATTTTACCAAATATTCAGAAAGAAAAATCCAAACAAAGCCAAACAAGACAATTAGACCATGCACATGCATGCTCCTTGAGTTGTTGAAAAGTAAAAGACAAAATAGAAACTATCTACCTACCATCATGGTACTCACCAGCAAAGGGTTTATCAAGTTGAATCCAGTCTTTGAAGACAAAATTACAGTAGTCCTTCCCATGCCAGAATCTGGTTTCCCCATGGAGCTCTCCCACTCCTGTCTGCAAACTGCTGATGGAACCAGTGTCTGTAAGTGCAGCAACACCCACTCAAAGACTGGTCAGGGAGACCCAAGAGAGCTTGGTTCAACTCTCATTTGTAAAACACCTAAAATAATCTCAGAATTTCTTCTTAAGAGTCATCACTTGAGTGGCAGGAGTCCATTTGATTAGAAGCCATGGACTGACAAAGGTCTTATAAGCCTCACACGTTTATAGGGCAGTTGGGACAGGTTCATACAGGGATATCTGTGAACCAAGAACTCATCAGGAGGGAATATGAGAAAACAATAAAGCTAGGTCAGGGTAGAGAAACATGAGATGTAGGGGCAATAAAGAATCATGATACTTCTTTCCTCAGCAAAGACGGTGCCCACATAATGAAAAATTCTTGCCTTTTGCACTCAAAATGCAAGAACCTCAAATTTTAAAACAGCCCCCATTCCAGCCAGGGATTTAATTAGCTAAATGACACCTGCCTTCATCTTTTTTGGGCCAGAAATTCCTTATCTGTAAAAGGAAGAGTTGAGCCTAGATGACATCTCAGATCTTTTGAGCTCTAACATTCTATCTTCCTAAAGTCATAAATAACATACACAGAAAAACTCACAATAACATACAGAAGCTTATGACCACACAGGTGCAAAAGCAGCCACCTACTGCAGCACTTCACAAAGAGCTTTGTGGGGACCATTTACTCCACCATTGAATTAAATAGTTTGCAAGTTTATGGGATATGTTGTCCATAAAGACAACCAAGCAGGAAGACCAGCAGAACGCAAATCATGAAAACAGGGCTCGGCACAAAAGAGGCATTTAGCAAACAGCTGTTGGATGCAAAGGTATGTGTTGAATGAATAAATGGTACTGCTTGTAGTAGCCAGGGAGATTACTGAACTGGTTCCCCCACCACCACCATCACCACAACACTGCCCCCCAGATCTTCTTTCTGAAGTGAAGATTCCAAAGGGCTTCGCATGCATAATTTAATGCCTCTGACTCTGATATAATTGCATAAGGATCCTCTACCAATCTATAATTTTCTCAAGAGTGAAGAGTATATTCCCTCAAGACCTAGAATAGCGCCTGGCATCTGGTAGATGTCGAATAAATATTCATAAAGCTAAAGTTTTTAAAGACTCACCATGGTTGATGCCAATACTGTATCTTAAACTGAATAATTTACCTTCCAAAGGTTATTGAAATTTTCCATAAAAGAAAAATATCTTAAAGTGCCAAAGATTAACAAAACCAAATATGGTTAAAATGACATTATATTGGCTTTTCTAAGTAATTTATGTTCCTGCTGTATAAGATTGAAAGTCAAAATACTGATAGATCTGTTTGCTCACTTGTAGGGTCAGCATGGCACTTTGTTGTAACAACAAAGTAGATAATTAATGGGTCAAATTGCAAATAAAAAAATGTATGAAATTTGTTTTTATCAATTGAGAAATTTTATACTAAAGCTTTACATACACACACATACACACACATAAACTTCTTCAACCAACAACCAGTTATGAAAATGAAAACAAAGTAAATTCTTAGCCTCAGAAAATGATCTCAGTACTAACTGAATTCAACCTGCTCATAATTCAAGCTTATTTGTGTTTTTAGTCATGGCCTAAACTATTCCAAACGAATCAGGCTGCTTCTCAGAACACAGGACTATTAAGGCAATAGAGATGAATATGCATTGGTTCTGGGATGACTGCTCAGAACTGCAGGAAGACCTGAGAGTATGTAGCAAGGCCTTTCACATCAGCAGAGCTGATCTGAGGGGCCTTCGTTAGCCCAGATCTGGCCCCCAGTTGGTTTCATAATTGCACCTGCTTTGACCTTTGGCATGGAATTTTCATGCGAATATGATGCACCCTCACCCATTACAGACCCAAAGTCCAGCCGCTAAAGGTCATGAAGAGGGTGTCTTCCTGCCCCTTACTGCTTTGCCATGTCTTCCTTTTCACCTCATCTCTTGGCTTTCAAGGCTCCATGTCCCTACCATTTCTCCAACAAAAACTTTAGATAGTCTTTTCCTCACTATCAAAGTTGGTTTTTCCCCAACTTTCTCCAGCCTTTTTCCATGCAATTACTAAATGTATGCCGTTGCCCCTGGCTTCCTATCTGGTCTCCAGATTTACATTCTTTTCCAGTGACTTACATGACATTTTTTTACCTTCTTGCCCCCACCAGAATTTTAAAATCACGTCTAACACTAAAATCATTATCAGCCTCCTAAAATTAGGTCTGCCCTTGGGATTCTGTTTAGAGTTACCAAGCCTCAAAACTTCTGAATCACTTTTGACTCTTCTTCCTTTATTTTCTCTCTTGCTATATGTCCATTCCTTACTGCCCAAATCATGTTGCAAGCTGCTGATTCTTCCTTTATGAAAAGTTTCTCTACTTTACTTCATTCTTGGGCCTACTGGGACAGCTGAGTCTCTAAGGTAATCTTTCAAAAGGTTGTTCGCCTCAAAAGGCAACTACCCTTACTCACCTACCACCCACCCCAAGATTTTTCCAACATTTAGGGGAGCAGGTATAATGTCTCAGCTGGACTGTCAAGGCCCTCCATGTTTTGGTACAGATATACCCTACAAGTTTAACTGAGATGAACTAACTGCCCCTAAACCATTGTTCTAGTTTGCTAGCTGCCAGAATGCAATATACCAGAAATGGAATTACTTTTAAAAGCAGGAATTTAATGAGTTGCTAGTTTACAGTTCTAAGGCCAAGAAAATGTCCCAATTAAAACAAGTCTATAGAAATGTCCAATCAAAGACATCCTAGGAAAGATACCTTAGTTGGATACCTAGGAAAGAAGGCCAGTGAAGTTCAGGGTTTCTCTCTCAAGTGAGAAGGCACATGGTGAACACAGTCAGGGCTTCTTGCTCATCTGGAAGGGCACATGGCAAGCACGGCATCATCTGCCAGCTTCTTCTTCTGGATCCCTGTTTCATGAAGCTCCCTGGGAGACATTTTCCTTCTTCATGTCCAAAGGTCACTGGTGGACTCTGCTTCTCGTGGCTATGTCATTCTGCTCTGCTCTCTCTGAATCACTCATTCTCCAAAAATGTTTCCTCTTACAAGACTTCAGAAACTAATCACAACCCACCCAAATGGGTGGAGACATGCCTCTACCTAATCCAGCTTAACAAACACTCTTGATTAAATCACATCTCCAGGGAGATGATCTGATTACAGTTTCAAACATATAGTATTGAATAGGGATTATTCTGCCTTTATGAAATGGGATTTAGATTAAAACAAGGCTTTTCTAGGGGACATACATCCTTTCAAACCAGCACACCATGATTCCAAAACCCCAAATCTCTAGATATCCAAGCTTTTTTCCATAGTTCATTTGTCAACAAAACCTCATCTGAACTGACAAGAGTCATTTATGGTCCTTATTTTTCCTACTTGATGTTGCAGATATGAAATGCTTTGCTTATAAGGTATTGCTCAGACTCCACTGGGACTGTAACATAATATGAGGCATAGGTATTGTATTACCTTTCTAAAACCTAAAACATTCTGATTTCTGAAACATATCTGACCTCAAGGATTTGCATAGGGATTTTAACCCTCTCTTTATTTACTATGTTAATTACCCAGGTCTGAGATGCTGCAAAAAAAATATTCTTTGGCATATCCCATATCTGTGCTTTATGATATAGCATCAACCTGGAATGTCCTTTTTCTCCTTGCCTAGCCTCAGAATAAGTCTTAAAATTCTACCTACTGAATTCCACATATATTTAAGTCTGTTCTAAACAGGTCCTCAATGAGTTACTTGAAAAAATCCTGTCTACAAAACTTTTTGGCTTCTGGAATGATGCATAGGGGTTTATAGACCTGTATTTTGTTTGTGGAGAAGGCTTCATTGATGACTCTTGCCAGCTGGCATATCTCTCCCCTGATGAATTAATTACTAGGGCACTAAATTGGTAAAATTTTCAAAACTGACTCTCACCTATTAGATAATAAGCTCTTTGACAATACAAAATAAGTCTTACCTACTCAATAACATTGTATTCTTGAGAACAGAGTTTATAAAGTACTTTATTATTCACTATCCCTTATGGTTAGGTATCCAAATTTGTAAAATCTGCCTCAACTAAATTGATAAAACGATTCTTTTTCCCATTAGTCAATCTTTTTAATATTGCTTAAAAGGAAAAGAATAGCAAATGGTTACTAAATATAAGAGGAATAAAAATCAATCCTTTTTTCATAACATGGTATCAAGCAAAGCAATGCCAACCTGCAATTCCTTCTTGCAACATAATTCTGAAGGAAAACAAGTTCTCAAAGATGGCTGTGATGGTTATAGGTTCTAGTGTCAACTGGGCCAAGTGATGGTGCCAGTTGTCTGTTCAGGCAAGCACTGGCCTGACCATTATTGCAAGGATATTTCATGGCTGGCTGATAAACCGGAAGGCTAATGAAATAAATCATCAGTCAGTTGATTGCAGCGGTGGCTGATTACTTCTGTGATCAACTAAGGTGCGTCTCCGACAATGACATAAACCAATCAGTTGAAGGCTTTTAAGAGAGAAGAGAGACTCCTTCACTGCTTCTTCAGCCAGTGAGCCTTTCCTGTGGAGTTAGTCCAGACCCTTCATCAGAGCTGCCAGCTTCACAGCCTACCCTATGGATTTTGGACTCTTGCATTTCCATGGTTGCATGAGAACCCTTTATAAATCTCATATTTATAGATCTCTCCTGTTGGTTCTGTTTCTCTAGAGAACCCTGACTAACACAATGGCTAAATGATTTTGAATTAAAAATATATATTACAAAAACCCACCATTGTTACTAACCACATCTAAGATTAATGGATTTTAGACCAGTTTAAATAGAGACACTATTTTAAAGCCCATAGTATCTCTGCATGCACACTCCATACTGATTTCAGGGCACTACCACTGTTGTTTACGGGGAGCCCGCCTGTACGTAGTATTTTGCATTCACAAGTAAAACTCACTACAGGAGGCCAACCATATTCACATTCTCAGCAGGAGGTAATTAACTTCAGCAAAGTTTCAGTTTTAAATTTCTAGGGAGGAGTCATTCCAAGCTTCATTTGGGTTTCAAGTCCTATAAGACAACAAGTTTAAGGTATAAATCCAGAGCTATATTCTTTAAACTCCCTATACTATTATTATCAGAACAATTCTTTTTCCAAAACAAATTCATAAGGAAGTTCAATATATATAAAACAGATTCAAGGGCCACGGTGGCTCAGCAGGCAGAGTTCTCACCTGCCATGCTGGAGACCTGGGTTCGTTTCCCACTGCGTGCCCATGCAAAAAAAAACAGATTCAAGCAGGATTAGTTGTTCCAAATTCTGTGTCTCTTCCGATGTTTTAATTTGTCCTCTTGTCTGAGCCATAGCTTCCTGTTTCTTAGTACGGCTTGTAACATTTTGCTGATGTCTAGGCATCTGACTGTCTTGATGAAGTAATACTGAAGGTCAGTTTGTCCCTCTTATCTAGGGTTTTGTTGTTGATTGGCTTTGTGTTAAAGGCTCTTCCTTGAAGCTTGGGCTAATTTATACTAGGTCTTTAGAATAGCTTGTGTTTAACTGACTCTGGAGTTCTCTCCTCTCAAATTCACCTCCAGTGCATCAGCAAATGCTGTCAGCTCCACCTTCAAGAGAGATTCAGCCCAATCCCTATTTGCCACCCCCGCAGCTACCGCAGGATCCAAGCCACCATCACATCTGGCCTGGGCTGCTCTCAAGAATGATTCTGTAAAAGCATAAATCAGATCTTTTCTATTCTTTACAGCTCATTCAGAGTAAAGCCCCAAATTCTTACAATGGTCTGCAAGATCTTACACAATCCAACTCAATCTCTAGCCTCTTGGACTTTGCTCCTATCATTTTCCCCAGCCCACTCAACAACAGCTACATGGGCCTCCTGGCTGTTCCTATCAGTTTTTATTCTTCCTAATGGGAACACCCCTCCTCGAGATATCCTCTTATCCTCTTTCTTCTCTTCCTTTTGGTCTCTGTTCAAAAAGTATCTCAGAGAAGCATTCTCTAACAATCCTATATAAAACAACCCTCGGCTCTATATCCCTCTTAACCTACTTCACTGTTCCCATGAGAATTATCACCATCTGACATATTGCACATTTGACAATCTGCATATAGAATCACCACTTCAACCCCTCAACTAAAGCCTTCAACTTCATTCTGTCTGTTTTGGTCACTATATCCCTAGTATCTAGAGCAATGATTGCCATTTTATAGGAGCTCAAAAAATACTTATCTAATGAAATAAATGGAGTTACATGCTTTTATTTTTGTATCTCCACTTCCAGTTTTTAATGACTATCCAATTCCATTAAGGTGCTGAATCATTCATTATGTTTTCCCCATTCTCTTCTTCCTGGGCATTTAGGTTGTTAACCTTTCTTTCCTCTCTCTTAATAAAAACACTGAATGGGACATGTATCCAGTTTCTTCAGGAGGGTGTTGTGGATGGGTGTCAAGGATCAACCCTGAAAGCCATTCACACTGGCCTTCTCATTTCATTACCGTGGGCATCAAGACTCCCGGCCTGACTTCTGCCTGAGTTGTATAATGCATTCAGCACGTGGCCCTGATCTTCTTTGCCACTTCCCCCAACCCCCTCACCAGCAACACAAAGACCTAGTTATAATTTGGGCCCCTCAACTTCATGGTTTAGCAACCTCATTCCTCCATCTCTTTGTTAGCTTCAGTTCTGAATCAGCAAAGCCACACACTCGAATCACAAGGATTACCCGGACTTGTTTCAACCCCTTTACCTTTACTATCTGTCATTACAGGCTCCCCTGACCTGGCTCCCTGGACTTCTCAGAAGCCTCATCGTTCCCCATCGGGGCTTTGAAGCCCTGTTGATCCCAGAAATTACTAATTCAATAGTCCCTGAAGCCATTTAAGCATCAAGCCTTTGCTGTATGCCAAATAAATAACATCTCTTCCATATATGCTCTGTATTTTTAATATATAGAGATGTTATTATGATTTGCATGATACAAATTTATTTACCAGCTACACTGGAGCTATTGTTCATTATATATATGCATTATATATATCAATGCATAAAACACAGTGGTCTGGTAAATACTTTGATTTTAAAATCGGTCCTCATACTTAAGAATGTTGGGAACCAAGGCTCAAGGTCCAGCTTAATTTCTTGGGTTCACCAGCTCCTGCCATCCACAAGTGACTCCACCCAGCCATGAGAGCAGAGCTCTCCTTCATTTCCTGAACAGTACATTTGAACCTTGGCCTTGGGATTTTAGCCAAAAGGTCCTGATGGAGTAATCTGCTTTACTGCTAAATCACAAATCTGACTCATGAACACAGGGAAGCTGATAAGTGGGAATTTCATTGTACAGTCACTTATCATCTCTAAAGCTGTGTTTCCTCATCTATAAAATAGAGATAATGGTATCGCCGCCTAGCACCACAGGTACCCATCACAGTGGCAGGCACACTAAAACATTAGATTATTTTACTATTGTAATTCATTATTACTATTCCTTGTATATCTGTTCAGTCGTCAAATTTCTTCATTCCCACCACCATAATTTAGGCTCTACTTAACTGACACCTCAAGTACCTGGTTCTTCTTACAAAAGGTCATCAGATCAAAATTTTTAAAACTTCACATCTAGAGCATTCAAAGGCCTTCAAATTCTTATCTCAAAGTTAAACTCCCCTACCTAGTTTTCCAGCATTGAAATGTAACTGTTTTATATCTTCCTAGTCTTATATCTAATTCTGCATCTCAGCTGGATGGTGTATTTTCTTCTATTTAAAAACTCTCAGTGCTCACCCATTTCTACCCCTTTGCTCAACTCTCCTTCGCCTGCAATAGTCTTTATCTTCACCTACCCCAATCAAATGATGTCCAGACCTAACTCAGATGTCACCTTCTCAAACACATCATTCTGGGTCATCACAAAGGAAGCCCTCCCACCTTCTACAGAATTTCTACATCACCATCAAATTGCATTGGCCACTCACTGTCCAGTTAGTAGGTACATTTCAACCTCAGTGCTGAAGCATTGGTTCCTGGGTTAAAGGGGGCTTGTGCATTTCCCCGTGCTTTGTACAGAGCAGGTTCCATATTACATGTGGTATGAGGACTGCAAACACAAAGCCAATCTGAAAACACACTCTCTATGCCCATGCAGCAGACAATGCAGCAAAGCTGAAGCCTCAGGAGTATCTGCAGCCTCACACATCACTTACCCATGTTAGCGCTAGCAAATTCCTGCTCAGATTCACTGGAAGAGCGAAAAAGTTTCCAGTGGGGTTTTAAACCGTGGATTAAATTCTGACGACTTCTACAGTGATTAAAATAACCTGGAGAAAGTTGAGAGTTCTATTTTTTTAACAAAGAAATGTATATATTCATACACATATCAAGTGTCTTAAACTGCAAAGCAAGTTTGATCATTTTCAAATCTAGGCAAGGCTATAAAATTGGTGATAAATTCTGTGCAATGGAAAATTGCAGGGTTTTAAGACAGTCGAAAAGAACAATAAATTTGTGAGATGTGGACAATCTGATGTTTGATGATACAAACCTGATGTAAATCTGGATGGGAAGAGAAATGAAATTTCTTCTAAGAAAATTGTATAAAGTGTATCTAATATTTTTCTTTTTCTTTTACAGCTTGGGAGTTATTTTCAAAACCCATGCTCATTCTGCCACCATTAGAAGCATGAATGGTGGTTGTGATGACTACTTTGTGGGAATCAAACAAGACATTTGCTCCAAAATAAGGCAACAAAGCCATGAAGTGGCAAGATATTGAATACGATGATAGAAAAATCTTCAACATCGCTCATTTTGTTCCATTATGGAAAGATAGCTTTATAAAAAACAGGTGCTTTCGGAAGAACAGCGTGGAGCCGAGAGAGCCCACGGCGAAGGTGGACTTACTGGAGGTACTGTCCAGGCTGCTGGCACTGTCCCTGGAGTGCAAGGGCTGGCGATACAGATGCCTGTAGAGGCCGAACTTGGAGAATCTGCTCGGCTTTCCTATTCCTTTCAGTTTCGAATCCATATCGTCAACATTCTTCAGGATGGGCTGGTTTCTATTAGATTCCCTTTTATCCTTGAGGCTTAAGGATTCCATAGACTCTGCTGTTTCAGCCTGAGGAAATTATTTAAAAAAAAAAAAAAAAAGACACTGCATAAGGTACACAGTGACGGCGTCACTTTTGTAAAGTACTGAGGCTCCAAGACAGGCACCCGACAAGGGGTCAGGCCAGCCACAGAGTAGCAGTGCTGCCTGTGAGCTCTTTAAACATTACAGGAGGAAGACCGCAAGTTCTGCTCGGGTCCACTCAGTGGGCAGCTTCTTGACACTGCCTAACAATCATCCTTTTTTATTTCAAATACAATACACGTTACATTCACCACTGAGCGACTGAACTTCCTGTGATTAACATTAAGTGTGCAAATGCTTCATCCATCAATCATTTTCCTTGTTACCTATTCACTAAAGTGCTATTTTCCCCAAAAAATGTCAACGACATAGCCAACAGTAAAATAAGATGGAACCCATCAAAAATTTTAATAAGCACATTGATTATTGGCAGCCACTGAGTTGAAATAAGTATATGGATATAAGCATTTAGATATTTTGGCAGCTCTTGATTTGAAAGGTACTTTGAGAAGTTATTAAAATAGTGCTTTCAAACAGAATTCTCCCTAAATGACTGATTCTACTTTTATATTTTTGATAAAATATATGTATTTTATAAGCATGTGATATTTGTGATATATAAATATAAATATGCAATTTATAAAATATGTTTTTAATAAAATATATTATCTATAAAAATATTTTTATTAAAATAAGTTAATCTATTTTGTAAGGATGGAGATTCCAAGAACTTTGACACCTACTTTTAATAAGGCTTTGTTTACAGCTATTTAACTTAAATCCTGGCTCTCACACATTTTTGTTTATGAGCTTTTCTTAAGGTATAATAATCATATATTTACAGTAAAGAACATTTTGAAAATAGAGAAAAGGGAAAAATGCAGAAATTCCCATTACTCTAACAGAAAGGCTCTAGTCCAGCCTTGTGGTACTGACCTCTTGATTATGATTAGCAGGGATAGTTAACATGAATGAACAGGGAAAATATAGAGACATTGAATGTGCTATATAAGCAGAAAAATATTATCATCTCTTTAAATAGCAATTGCAATAAACAAAATATAGAATTTTAGAAGGTATAACAAATCAAATTATTGACACTTAGGCTCTAAAAAAGGTTCAAAGGCTTTGAACTTTATGAGAAATTTCATGCAAATACTAAAATTCAAGTAAAAACAAATCAAACTTTACTCCTATATAAAAAACTAACCAATAAGCACTTTAAAATAAAATGTATGAAAATCACACCACCATTGGCGGCAAACTTAGATGCGATAATGGCGACCATGAATTAGCCATGATTCAGCCTCACCCACCCCATCCATCCTTGTCCTCAGACTAACCGGAGCCATCGAGAAGCCCCAGCACTGCACCTCGCAAACCACTGCCCCAGCTGGTCCCACCACTGCTGACAATGCTACCATTTCATTAATTTTTTTAAAGAATGGTTTGAATTGCAAGCATTTCTGTATGTTGCCTTAAATCTTTTTCAGGAAAAGGCAGAAATGAATGCTAACAAAAACGATCATTTTGAATGACTGCTATATGCCCACCATCAATCCAAGCTTTGTAATCATCTCTTCACTTACCAGCTACGATGATCCTTTATCATCTAATTCCTGGACACTCACTATTTTGCCAGGCTGTGTGTTAACAACTTTACATTTATTTCCTCCATTTTGTAAGAGAAGAAACCGAGACCAACAGATGCAAAGTTACTTGTGCAGGGACACTCTATCCTCACTCCCCTAATGATCTCATCTAGCCTTATGGGTTTAAAAACCATCTTTAAGCTCAAAGACTTCTAGGTGGTGAGGCTGGCATTAAAACAGGTCTATCCGGTGCTTGGCTCAGTTTTTATCCCTACGGGTATGCAACCTCTCAGTCAATCAATCAACCAGTCTCGCGTCTAATAGACACTCACATAATTTGGGTTAACTTTATACAAGTGCATAAAAGTGAATTTTATCTTACAGTGAGTGAAACCAGAGACGGTCCGGCGGTGATACGCTTCACACTGCCCACATCCGTGAGCCTGTGCTCATGGTCATCCCACCGTCCATAGGCCAGGTCAATCCCCCCAACAAAGGCCACCGACTGGTCGACCACGATGAGCTTCTCATGATGGGCCCACAGGTAGACGCTGGAGGACACGTGGTCCGGGTGCCTCATCACCTCGAGAGAAAAATTAAAAACACACCTCGTTGACTCTTTAAAATGCCCACCCATTATAAGGAGACACATCTATTTTCTTCCCTAGAAAGCATTTTGCGTATTTCGAACAACAAAACGTGCTATGTATACACCAAAGAAATTCCCAAATATGTAGCAGAGGAAGATTCCTATTTATATTTTAAGAGCCTGCATTAGATACCACATCGTGGGGTAGCTGCCATCTAATTTGAATTTTGGCAACACATGTCTGCTTAATTTGACAGCTGGTTCCCTTTTCACCTTGGAGGAATTATGTTATATACGGTATTATATAAAACTCTAAAACCTTTAGCCAATATATTTCTCTGGCAATTTTTTTTTTAGAGCACTTGTAGGTAAAACCTATTCTTAACCAAACTGATTTCCACAGTGGTGGCACCATTTTACAATGCCACCAGCAGTGTATAAAGGTTCCTATTTCTCCACATTCTTGCCAATATTTACTATTTTCTGGGTTTGAAAATGTCAACTCATTGTGGTTTTCATTTGCATTTCCCTGATGGCCGATGATGCTGAACTCTTTCCATGTGCTTTGTGGTCATTTGCATATATTCTTTAGAGTTATGTCTATCCAAGTCCTTTGCTCATTTTTAAATTGGGTTATTTGTCTCTCTGCTATTAAGTTGTAGCAGTTCTTTAAATATTCTGTTTATTAAACCATTGTCAGAGATATGGTTAGCATTTATTTTCTCCCATTCTATAGGCTATCTTTCCACTTTCTTGAGAGCGTATGGGATGAGGTGTCAGACAAGAATTTTTAAGACGAAGCCTGAATAATTATATAGCCTCAATAGTATTTATCACCAATTCTTTGCCTTTTGTGTATATGCAGTGATCTACAGGAAAAAAAACCATATTTTCAGTTATCTGTAAGTTATATTTGACATATGTCACTTAAACACAGTAAGTGCTCAATAAAAATTTGGCAAAAGAATGAATAATGTTTAGAAATGCTGCAACTCCATAACTCAATCTCTGGGGGAAAAGATTTCCATTTTTTTAACCTTAGCGAAATAAATGATTGTTACACATTTTAAGTCAGATGGAGATTTATTAATTCACTAAGCATCTGATGTATATCGATGACTGGGTGGTATATATTAATAGGCTTCAAGTCTTTGGTAAAGTGTCAGAGTTTTTCAAATTGCTTATTATGTTTATTTACTTTTATTAGCATTTTTATACTATGCTATTAATAAGAAAAGCACTTTGAAGCACAGAGGACCTTTCTTTGTCGTTCGCAGTGTTTAGGGATGTCATGGAAGACCACATCTAAGGTTCCAGGATAATCTTAATGGGAAGTATGAGAACTTGACAGGGACCTTGAATATTAAAAAAACTTCTGCAAGTTTGATCCTGGATATATTGTCACTTCCCAATTATCTGGGTCAGAGAAGTAGAAAATGTGAGCTCTACTGACCCCACCAAAGTCGGGGATATAAGAAATTATAGCATTTTGTTTAGTTCTAGAAAATGACAATGCTGCTTATTCAAAATATAGACTAGAGAATTCTCCAGATCACCACTACTGAGAGCAAACATATCCGAAAAAAATTGTACCAAATATTGAAGATGAAACATAGTTCACCAAGAGAACATGGATACCTTTATGTGGGGGTGCAGTCGCATTAAAGTCTTCTTGCTGTACCCACTGTTGATTCCGAGAGCAAGTTCCACCTCTTTGTAGAGCATGATGAAGATTCTCACCCCCTGTTGCTGTCCCAGAAGAAAACAGAGACGAGTGAGTATCTTGGGAAGTAGGTTGTGATTTTCTTTTTCTTCTTCCTTGCTCTGCATTGTACTTTCTACTCTTTCTTCAATAAACAAGTATAATAAAACATTTAAGGAAAAGGCCAATAAGAGAAGCTGAAATATAAGTGTATATTAAGACAGAAGTAGAAAAAAATAAAAATTTTTCTCTGCTGTTCATATCAACTCATCACACAAAGAGAGAGTAGCAAGATCTAGAATATTGAATTTGTAACCCCAATTGCTTAAAACGCCTTATAGTCATTCATCATTTAACATTTTAAAATACTTGTCATTGAGAAATGTTTTAGCCCAATTCATGTACAAGATTGGGGTATTCTGGTATATTTACATGATACATAAGTCAGTTTGAATATCAGTGATAAGAAACTTGAATGCAATAAATTATGCAAAATATCCCTTAAATGTTTTAGGGGATATTTTTCTTTGAATTCTTCTTTATAAATAATTTTTCATTTAATTAAGTAGAAAAAAACATTTTTCAATCTTCACAGATTGCTTTTTCTAGCTAATCCATGATTCGATCATTAATGTCTATTTCACAAGGGAAAATACTTCTTCAGAAGTTGGCTTTTCTAATATTTAAAAGTCCCTGAATTTTTGTGAGGCTTAGTATAAAATGGGCACACAAATCAACAACTGATCAATGCTTGGATCTTAGGCCTAAAAGAAAATACACGTGACCTCATAAGGTCTTTGTGAAGATCAAATTAAATCAAAAGCGTGCGATAAACTCTATGGGCTATACAAGTAACATTTATTATTACTATTAATTGTCAAAAAAAGACAAAGTCCAGGGCAGCGCAATGGTGGCTCAGTGGCAGAATTCTCGCCTGCCATGCTGGAGACCTGGGTTCGCTTCCTGGAGCCTGAGCATGCAAGAAAAAAAAAAAAAAAAGCAATGTCTAATAGCTGGTAGCATAGAAAAAGTATTCACATTTTCTATGTTAGTTCTGGGTGGTGTCAGGCTTTTAGCTAAGTTAAATTGTCCCAAACCCAAAACACCCCTTTCCTTCTCCCTACCCACTCATATGCTTCCCACCCCACCAACACATAGATTAGAATGTATTTCCTCCAGGAAACTCTATTTTATTTATCTATCTTGGGCCACTCTTTTACCCCTCAGATAGATATTTCCAGTGTTTCTGTGTGATTTGCATCATTTTAATTTATATTCCCTTTACCTGAAGTTCTGAAAGCATTCTGAAACATAGTCCATGATATCAGATTATTCATCCACATCTAGGCATTTAATCTCTCAAAGGCAAGAATTTTTCCATCATACTTTCTAGAGTATCAGAGGTACAAACATGTAATAAACTATAGCAATAAAGGCTGACATAGTTCATAAAGTTTAAATGATTAATCTATGGCAATTAGGCACTGTTCATAAAGAAAAATTTGAATCACAAATGTACTTCAAAAAAGCACACATGGACCCTAATATCCTTCTAAAAATAAAACACTTCAAAAACTAACACTCTACCTCTCTTGATATAAGCGTTAGAAATACATAAAAAGAGTATACGTTTTTGGACAGACACACTAGATTTACATTTGAGTAGTAGGAAGAGACCCATCTTTGCTCTGAAGAAAAAAAATACAATCAAAGAGAATATACATGCCATTCTATTTTTCTGGTTAACAGCTATTTTTTTTAATTTTTCCAAGTAATTCAGCTATCATTGCCAACAATCATCTCAGCACAGATTTGAGTAAAAATAAGGAAGCCTATTTAAAGGTCATTAAGAGTATTTCTGATCCCAGTCACATTTTGCATTTCATCACTCAAACAGAAAGCCTTTTCTTTGTATGTTGGATCTTCTTTACTCCATAAATAATAGGGGGAACAAATGTTAAAATAAATTTAGTTTGAAATGCTAGTGGTCAATGAAAGGGAGGGGTAAGGGGTATGGTATGTATAATTTTTTTTTCTGTTTTCGTTTTATTTCTTTTTCTGTTGTTTTTTATTTCTTCTCCTGAATTGATGTAAATGTTCTAAGAAATGATCATGATGATGAATATGCAACTATGTGATGATATTGTGAATTACTGATTATATATGTAGAACGGAATGATTATATGTTAAGAATGTCAAAAAAATTAAAAATAAAAGTAAATCAAATAAGAAGAGTGGTTTTCAGTAAATGAGTATTGCTGATGTCCATTTTTTGGGGAATGCCCTAGGCCCTACTTCCACCTCTTATTTAAATTGCCCCCCATCCCTTTTCCTCATGTCATAGCAACTGTGAATCTTTTACGAGCTTTAGTGGACAGAGTTAATACCAACATTAGTGATTAGGTGCTGTCGAGATGTTTCTGCCAGTAGATTAGGAAGCAGTTGGGAGTCAATTCTTCATGCGGGTGTTCCAGCTCAGAACCTCAGCCCCTGCCTGGGTGCACTGAGTCACTCAAAAGAACAGCGCTGTTTGAGAATTAGATGGCCTCTGCAGCGCCAAGCCTCATTGTCACGTGTCTCCCTTGGAGGCAGATGGGCTCTTCCCATACGGATCACAACCACAATGACCATCACAATTTCTTGTGTCCCCTGTAAATACTGCAGTTCCCTTCAGGGTTAACGCATGCACTGGCACACCATGGGACCTGCTGCCATATGCCAAACTCTCCGCTTTGTTCTTTCTAAAATTTAACCCTTTCTTGGTACATTTGTATCTTCGGAAATAAACGGTATAAGAGAAAACCATTTGGGGAAACAGTATAAAGATTTATCTGAGCAAGATGAACATTTTCTAAAAATGAAATTGTTCCCCCTCCTATAATCAGGGACTTGGCAAAGTATGGTGCATTAAGAATTCAAACTTTTAGGATTTTAGATAAATTAAGTGATGAACTTTTTGCATTTTAGTTGTGACATCTCAGAAAGAAGCGGGAGACAGCACTGGTGAAATATTTTGTAAATTATCTGAGTGAGATGACCTCAGGAAGACTGCATCTGTCTGTAGTGGTGCTGGGCCATTCAGGATCCCCAGATACCATTCTTCAAATCTGCTTTCTTGAAACATGTTAAATAGTATAGTCAATGTATAATCTCTTATTGGACCCAGACATTGTTTTATATCTACTGATTCAGATACTGGAGACCAACAGGCTAAAAAACAAAACAAATAAGCAGAAAACACTAAAATATTTTATGCTGCAAGAAGCAGGACACATATTCCCCAAACAGCACATGCAATGACCTTAAATCCTGCTTCTCAACTCTCCTCCCATCATTTTCTTTCAGAAATCATCTCTCACCTTTTCCCCAAAGAAAATACAAAACCACTTGCACCTTAAACCATGGATAGTTTTCCTTAAGAGCCCCACATAGTTTCCTATGCAATGTGTCTTACAGCACAAATTAAATCCTAACAAAAGAGGCAGTAAATTTTATTTGGATATTTTAACCTGTTAAGGGCTTATGTTTTCTGTACCCAAGAAAACCTTCAATAAAATAAAAATTAAACCTAAAATAATAATAATAAGGAAGTACAAGTCAACACAAGAAGTGAGCAGATTAATTTGTAGTGGTTTGACCATGAATACTTTGTAATGAGCCACTGATTGAAACCTCCAAATGAAAACTAGAATATTATTTTATTTTTCTCCTCTACTGTTCAGATCTATTTTGCTATTTGAATATTTTAAGATTTGGCACAGAGTAAAAGTTTTTTAAAAAAACAGCCTCCCTTTGACAGATATAATACAAAACTTAAAACCCAAAATTTCAACCTAAATGAAAGCCCATTACACCTGACATCTTTCATCATGGTTCATTTGTTTTAAATGGATGAAATTCTGCATCTTAGGCTGAATACATTATTACCCATGAAAGAAAGTAGTTGGAAATTAGGAACTTGTCCTGAATCCTACAGTTTTCCATTTACCTGCATAACTAATGGATTTTTGAAATAATAGAGATGTTGACACTAATGGATTATATTATTAGCTTCCATCTATCAGTACCTGACATCTTCTTATATACTATGTCTTTCCTCACTGAAATAAATTAACTCAAAAGGAAATAGGGTATAAACTTTTATATCTTTTCAGTTTAAATATAAATGACTAATCAGGAAATACTTCGATATAAAAAAGTTAAATATTTTTGTGGTCTGGTCTACAATTACTAACCTGCACCTGGATCTACATTACAAAGTTAATTAGTGATAAGATTTCTGTGATAAGAAAGTAATAAATTTTCTTCTTTTCTTTCAGGCATTATAACACTATAATAAATGATCAACTACAAAGGCAAAAGTAAAAACATTCTTTGGGAATGAAGACATTTGTCTGGATCTTAATAGCACATTTTACAAAACATGGAAAATATTTGTATAAAATGAAAGTCGAATTTTTAAAATATATAATGGACTGATATTAATTCTGTTATTTCAAAAACACATTTTTTGAAACATCCAACATTTTACCAATAACGCCCTTCGGCATCCCTCAGGGAAATTACTTCACCTAGAGAGGAAGAAACTGTAAATTGTGAGTCAGGGAAGTGGGAGTAGTAGGAAAAGAGATGAACCAGAGTTGGTATCTCTGCTGAGCTCAACTAAGCCGAAAGTTCCACAGAATAAGCTTCATGAAAAGACTAAAGTTCTATCCTCTTTTCTAATCAGTTTCTCATCAAGCAGAGCAAACCCAACACTGTAAAAAGGTGGTATTTTTAGGAGCTTTACATAACAATATACATCTGAAGATAATAAAATATAAAAGAATTTCAGAGTTGAAATCAAAGATTTTTGCTCCTCAGCCAGCTTTTTCTCTGATTGTTCAAAATACTGGATCAAAGTATTTTCTTAAATGCAGCCATGTTGGTCCATAGCCTAGAAAAGGGCTTAGTTACATACCCCCGGGATAATCACTAATTTTATCACATATCAAGAATTTCCTCAGGGGGGGCAACATTTAGGAAAATCTTACCCTCACCATTTAAAAGCTGGCAGCCCTGGGATGTGAGAGCACAAATGTTCGTGGCTGCCCCCAGTGCCCTCGGCTTAAAGCACAAGTTCTCAAGACTGAGGGCTCCCTTCCCCACCAAGCCTTTTTAGTCTACCAATTTTGATAAGATTCCATTTGATTTTCTGTGCAGCCATGTGGCTATGTAGTTTGTTTGGCAAATCTGGATACCTTCCCCTTCGATGGGCCGCTGACCAACACCTCTAGAATGTGTCTTGTGGCCCAGGACAGGAAGAAATGAGCCTGAAGGCAATTTCCCCTGAAGACCTACCCTTTTGTCTTAATGGCTCCAGGTTGCCGAACTTGAAGATTCCTTTGGTGTAAGTCTCATCAGAAATAACATGTTTCTATGGTTCAAATATCAGAGTGTAGGAATGCAATTACCAAAATTATGGTACAACTTATCTCACCATTTAGTGCACTAAAGGCAGAACTGTGGAAAACCCTGGGATGCTGATTCCTTTCAGTTGTAAACAGGCAGCCTCTTAATGTTTTATACTATTTTAAATGTTAGCATCTAGTATCAGAAGGCCAAAAAAACAGAAAAATATCAACTAGATTAATTACCAGAGAAGCAAAATATTATATTTTTTCCTTAAGAAAGAAGAATATAAGAGATGTTTTCCCACATGTTGGTTATGAGGAAGAGATGCTTCCCAAAGCCTTCTCAAAAAAACTCACACAATCAGATAAAAGAAATGAAGCATTCATTTAAACCAATTTTCTGACCTTCTGGGACTCATTAATGCAAGAAAAAATATTATTTTTCCAACCCTGTACTTTGTGAAGCTAGTGTGTGGTTTTCAGAAACTGAATTATTTATGTGAAGCAGTGTTTATACAAAATGCCAATTTGGAGAGATCTGAGTGTTAAAAATGAATAACCAAAATAATAATATTGCATTGGTAGATTAAAGAAGAGCAATTCTTCTAAATGTATCCCTAAGAAGTTAACATTTAATAGTATTATTTCCATTGGAAAATTTTAAAATCATTACCCATAATTTTAAAACTACAAACTTCAGGAAATTGATGGTATGGGAACAAAGCTCTGCAATAACATTTACTAGGCTGTGAAGTCCACCAAGGTTCATGGGGCGTAAAAGCGAAAAGAAGCCAGGCTAATGACATAAAAGTTAAGTGGACAGGCATGCCGAGGGAAACAGACAAAAACCAGCTAAAATAGGGTAGAGGGCCAGCCTATAGAACCTTCCTTCAGAGCCCTCCTGTAGAATGTATTTGCTTTCTGGATTTTACTTTGGTGTCACACTCAAGTGATCTAAAATTTGCCAGATTCACCTCCCCAGCAGCCATTCGGATCTGGTCACCCCTCTCCCACTACATACACACCATGGTACTGCCCCACAGTCTACCGGGAAATCCAAACCTCTTGGCTGGGCTCACAAAGCCTCCACATCTTAGAGCCCAGCTGCCATTCCAGCTTCAGGCCCTTCCTACCTCTGGAGCTATCGTCAACCTTTCACCTCTCTGTGCCTGACAAACTGTCTGCATTCCTGCCTCAAGAACGTCTCCTCACAACATTTCCTAAACCTAGAAATTTCGTCCTTCCTTTTTAAAAATGCTTGCCCCCTAGAATGCCTAAATCCTTCACGTGGTGAGGGACCTCCCAGGTCACAATTGCTTGGTGCTTTCTGTCCTGCCTTTGAATCTCGGCATTGTCTCTATACCCAGTTGATACTTTTGTAGACCTTTAAGCTGCTTCAGGTCAATAATCACATCTTTCATTTATGTACATCCCCATATGATAAGCGAGGTGCCTGTATATGATAGCCATTCAATAATACATGTGGATTGGATCCTAAAACAAGTATTGGCTAAATACCACAAGGAGAGGATTTACTACTACGATTGAAGATGGGTAGACAAGGCTGGAAAAACTTACTAAAATGGAACCTTAAGGAGAAATGGGAAAGGTGCCTTGGATCAAGAGAAGCACAGAGAACGTAACATCCCATTCAACAGGCGGGAAGTAGTTTGTAAGGAGTGAGAACCAGGCATGAGGCTTTCAACAAGTTCTTGGAGGCCAGGGATGGAGTCCTATTCAATGCAGCAGCTTTAGTAATTAATTAGCACAGTGCCGAGCTCATAGGACACTATGAGTAACTGTGGTTGAATTATTTTTTAAATGATTTAAAATTATGGATACGTAAAAAATGCTTTGCAGAATCAGAATTCCCACATCTGTGAATGAAATTCTGTTGAAGCAATGAATTAGACTAAGCATGAAAATGATGCTGTTTGGCAGAACATATGTCTGAAATGAAGATTATCAACTTCTTTGTTCTTCAAAATCAACAGTGAGGTCTGACTATATCTATGGATATCTCCAGAAATCCTAAAGTAAAGGCATTGGGGAAAACATTGAAAAAGAGGGTAAAAGGCAAGTGAGGAAAGGAGCAGTGGAATGTAGAGGATAGGAAAGGAGAAATGAGTGAAAGCACCAAGAAATGGAAAAATACCAACCACAATTACTTAGGATCTACAATTCTGCTAGAACATTTAATGATAGAATAAAGAAAAATTAAGACAGTATCAAATAATAATAGCTTAACTGGTTAGTATATCACAGCTTTGGGCATGATTAATAATCAATCTAAATGTATTCTAATTTAACTCAATTTAATTTCATGGAGGGCCTACTACATAAAAATACTTCATTAGAAGTCTGAACGTAAGGTAGTTCTTGGGGAACCTATGCTGCGTCAGTTATTTACATATATATAAATAGATATGTTAAATATATTATATATAGATATATACATGTATAGAACATAAACATTGTTCCCTGCAAAATCTATGGGGTCAATTGCATAGGTAAAAGTTCAATCCCATGAATTGACCCAAAATTGGAAACAACATACCACCAAGACCTCAGGTCCTCTCTCTTTGATTATTCTTCTTTCCCACATTGGCCCCATCTGACTGCAACCACTCTCCAAGTGACTCTGTCTTTTGCTCAAGTGACAGAATAATGAATAAGGTAAAATGTTATTATATTTCATTTCATCATTTAGTATTCAACCACGAAATTTTATCCCAAGTTTTTGCCTCTAAAATTAACTGCTCATAACTGACTAAAAAACACAATAGTTGCTGATATAATCCATGCTGTGAATGAGGCTAAAATAATCATGCACTCTAAAGTAATAGAAAAACAGATAGAATAAACAAGTAAACCGAAAACAATGAGTATCATATTTTTTTCAAACTCTAATGAAAAAGTATTAAGTATATTATTAAAGACCTTGAAAAATACAAAGCATTTCAAGGGAAAGAAGATTTTTAAAAATTGTATCAACATTTGTTTGCAAAATACGTACTGCTTTTCTTTTAAGAATGCAGTCCAACCTCCAACGATTTCCTTCAACCACTGGGCGTTTCAAGAAGATTTCTGGACTCAACCTGAAGTCATAAAACCAAGATTTTAAATATAAAAAATATATAAAATTATTGTGTTATAGGAGGCAAAAGCAATTTCAGCCCAAATGCTATCACCATCCTTTACCATGGCGGATCACATAAAGTTTTGGTCCAAGTCCCCTTACACTTCATACAGGTAATGAGCCTTTATCTGTATAAAGAAAATCAATCTCAATTTCTCTCTCTCTCTCACATATGCACATACACAGGCAGATACTGTTGACTGCCCACCCAACAGCTATTCTTAACCCTCTCCTTCCTTGCTGTCAAGAGCCTACCTTCATTGTAGAGTCTGAATATTCTAAATACTTCCTTTCCCAGACTCCTCTGCACCTAGTGCATGACATGGCACAATCCTGGACAACGGGTGTGTGAGGAGGTATATTTGGGGTTTACAGGAAAGATTTTCCTCCTTAGTGAGAAGAAGACACTCAGCAGGAAAAAGCCCTGCCTCCATCTCCAGCTTTGGGGTAGGCATTATATGGGGCCTAAGCTTGGAGAGGCTCAGCCATATTGAAACTCTAGGGGGAAGGTTCCAAAGCCTGAGATCACTAGATCACTGCATCCATGCTTGGACAGGCTAACTTTGGATTTCTTACTAAGTGAGACAAAGCCACCTTTAGCTGAATTTTCTATTACCCCAAGCCAAAAGCATTCTAACTGACAACCATTTACACTGACTTGACTTCCTAAGCCAAGGAGAAATGTCTATTGGAACTTGGGGCTTTCTGAGCAAAGAAGAAGGAAGAAAAGTTGATATAAAACTTGAGTCACTTCTTCCCCTGAGACTGGGTGTTGAGTCAGCATCTGAGTTATATCTGTATGTGGTATAATAACTCAGTTATGAGGAAAACCAACCAAACAAAAACCAAACAACAAAAACCTCACGAGTTGAAATGGCAGACCTAGAGGTGCTGCAATAGACTATAAAGCCAAGCCAAGGGGTGCTCTAAGCATGACAACAGAATTTCAAAAAGCCAATGAGATTAAAAGAAATAATTTTTATGTTCTAATTCATCAGTTAATAAAAATTAAAACCCAAATGTAAAGTATACCTAAAGGAGACACATATTGGGTAAGATAAGTAAGTAAACAGACAAATAGAAGATGCATGCAGTATAAATATTTGTGTATTTAGAGTGGAAAATGGATTCAAAAGTGACCTATGTCCTAACCAAAAAAGAAAGGCAGCTATAAATAGGAAATGCTCTAAGAATTTTAAAAAGCTTTTAAGTAGAAAAGTTGTATTACTGTGCTCTGCTAGTTTCCGTAAATGAGTAACATCTAAAAACACACATATTGGCAATTTTTTTGATGCACATGTTAATTATGGACTCAGAGTGCTTCCATTTTTTTTGATGCCACATTTAATGCTACATTCTACAATTAAGTTTTCATCATCCTTATTTTATTTAATCCCAAAGCAATGTGTACCCTGTATACAAAATATTCTACTAGACACTTTGGAGGAATTTAAGAAAGCTCTTAAGGAGCCCACAGTCTTGAGGATAATCCATAAAATGATTAAAGATGGAGGCTCATGCTATAAAATAAGTATAAATAATGGGAGCATGACAAAAAGAAAGCAGCTATGACTCACCACGCATCATTCTATCAGGATCTTCACTAAGCAATCATTAATAAGCAAATTTCAAAAGAATTGAATACTTCATTTAATCTAATCTAGGATACCAGAGATTATAAGATGCATCATTTTGTTACTACTAAGAAAGTAAAAATGCTGGCAGTTATAACTCTAAGATGTTTTGGTGTAAGGTGCATCCAAATTTTAGAGGTATTAAAACATACCTTAAAAAAAGATGTACCTTTTAGAAAATTTTGTAGTTTTAAATGCTTATATGAGAAAGACAAAAATTATAAAATCAATTATTAGAACTTTGATTTTAAGAAGATTGGAAAAAGGCAGGCCATGGTAGCTCAGCAGGCAGAGTTCTCGCCTGCCATGCCGGAGACCCAGTTTCAATTCCCGGTGCCTGCCCATGCAAAAAGAAAAAAAGTTAGGAAAAGAAGAGCAAATTAAACTCAAAGTAAGAGGAAGGAAGGGAATGATAAAGATAAGAGTGGAACTCAGTGAAACAAAAAAGAAACACAGTAGAGAACACCCAATGAACTAACTCTTTGGAAAGATCAATGAAATCAATAAACTTCTAGGTAGATTAAAAGCAAAAAGGGAGTAGTACAAATTAGCAATATGAAAAAAATGAATGAAAGATAGGAAATCACTACAGGGCCTACAGACATCAAAATAAAATAATTAATTTAAAATAAGGAAATACTATAAATAACTTTATTCCAATGAATATAATAATCTATATTTTATGGACAAATTTCTTCAAAGAAGTTACCAAAATGGAAACAAGAAGAAACTGAAATTCTAAATAACCATGTATCTGTTTAAAAATTAAATTAATAACTCAAAACTTTCCCACAAAGAAAACTACAGTCCCAGGTGACTTCACAGGTGAGTTCCATCAAATATTTAAGGAAGAAATAATGCCAATCATAACAAAACTCTTTCAGGAAAAAAAGAAGGAGGGAATACTCACTTACTAACCCATTTAATGAGACCAGCATTATCCTGATACCAAGATCAAACAAAATATTACAGGAAAAGAAAACTATAGTCAATTTTCTTTATGAACACAGAGGTAGAAGTATTTGACAAATTCAATACCCATGAACAATACAAAAACTCTCAAAAAGTTATAAATAGAAAAAACTTCCTCGATGTAACAAAGTACATCTATTAAAAAAAAACTTCTAACCTCATACTCCATGGTAAAAGACTGATTGCTTTTTTTCCTATGATAGGAACAGAGCAAGAGAATGTCAATTCTCACAACTTCTACTCAACATTTTGCTGGTGATCCTAGTCAATGCAATAAGGGAATACATATATTAGAGAGGAAAAAGTAAAACTATCTTCTTTATTCAGAGATCATACATGATCATCTATGGGAAAAATCCTATGGAATCTCCAAAAATCTACTAGCACTAATAAGTGAATTTGGCACAGTAACAGAATATTAGGTCAACAAACAAAAATCAATTGAATTTCTGTATGCTGGCGGTGAACAACTGGAAAATGAATTAAAAATAAACCCTCACAATCACATAAAAACACATGAAAGGCTTAGTGATAAATTGAGCAAAACATGTGCAAGACCTGTTTACAGAAAACTACAAAACACTGCTGAGAATATTAAAGAGCTAAATAAATGGAAAGACATATAGTGTTCACAAATTGAAAGACTCGATACTGAGGAAAAAGAGCAGAATTTGAAGTACCCCCTAATGGCAGCGAGTTTACTTTTTTTTGTCCCCTCCAGGCCCTCAGGCTGGAGGGAAAACCTGGAAAAGGACATTGGGGAGGAAAGAACTCCAGGAGAAGTCCTCCAGTGAGGGCCAAAGGAAAAGAATGGGATCGACAGCAGCAGGGGTTGAATGGGTGCCCCATCCACCAAAAACTCTGAGGGACAGAGGTTTTCCTCTCTGATGGGAACTATGGTCCCAAGAGAGTGATGTGAACACCCACTGCTTGGCTCCTGACCCAGGCCGCATCACAGAAAGTACATAGTGGAGCAGAGGGTAAATAAAGATCTATCTTTCCAGCTAGAGGACTAAAAACGGAAAAAAGAGAATTGGAAAATAGTTGGGAGATTATACAGAGGGAGGGGCTCAGGAAAACAACCCTATAAAGTTATTTATGAACTCCTGGGCTCCCTCCTAAGCTGCTCATGCATGGATTTGATCTTAAATAGCATACCAAAGAGAGAACTGAACTAAAAAAAATTGACTACTGTCCAAGTCCTACACTGACCACTAGGTGGGGCACACGGGGGACAGATCTGAGTAGCAGTGCAGTAAAACCACCTCTGCTCTGTTGAAGTCTGGTCAGAACATTCTACCTAAGCCCAATGGGGTCAACTGCCTGTTGAAGCAAAAATTCAACATTCTCCATAGGATTTAAACAAGACTCAGTGTTTTATTACACAATGTTCAAATATCCAAAATATAATTTAAAAACTCTTGAAATGAATGGAAAGACAGAATGTCTTAGCAAAGAAATGGAAGCTATAACGAAGAAGAACCAAATGGAAATTTTCAAAGTGAATAATGAAATTATCAAAAAAAAAAACAAACCCTCACGTATGAGAATACCAGAATGGAGATGACAGAGGAAAGAATCAATGAACTTCAAGATAAACAAACAGGAAATATCTAATTTGAACAACAAAAAGAAAAAAAATTGAAAAAATTAACAGTGCCTTGGAGACATGTGGAAAAATACTAAAAGATCTAATATTTCCCCCATCTGAGAAAAGAAAGAGGGAAATTCAGAAAACATGCCTAAGAATTAATGGCTGAATATCTCTCAACTTTGGTAAAAGACATAAACCTACAGATTCAAGAAACTCAGCAAACCCCAAACAGGATAAACCCCAAAATTATAATCAAAATGCTGAAAACTAAAGACAGATAAAAATATAGAAAGCATTAAGAAGAAAAGCAAGCCATTCCAGAGAGAGGACAATGATTCAAATGACTACTAATTTCTCATCTGAAATTATGGAGGCCAAAATAATGTGGAGCAACAACTATTTTAACTAGAATGTATAAAGACTTCTTACTGCTCAACAATAAGAAAACAACCCAGTAAAAAAAAAGGACAAAAGATTTGAACATATATTTCCAAAAAAGGTTTTAAAATGTCCAAAACCTACATGAAAATATGCTCAACATGATAAAATATTGGCTAATACAATTAAAACCACAATGAAATACTGCTATGTACCTTTTGGAATGGTTAACATTATAAAAGACTGACAATACCAAGTGCTAGTAATGATGTAGAGGAAACAGAACTCTCCGATATCGCGTAAGAATGTAAAATGGTATGACCACTTTGGAAAACATACCGACAGTTTCTTAAAAAGTTATAGATATTTAGCTCTTAATATTGATAAAATATAGTAAGTCAAATCTAACTTCTAAGATGGCGATCAGCAAACTATTGCCCATGGCCACATCTGGCCCATGGTCTCTTTTAGTACAGTTCATGAGCTAAGTATGTTTTTTAAATTTTTAAAAGATTGTAAATAAACAAAAAAAGAACATGCTTCAGAAATCATATGTGACCTAAAATGTTTACTAACTGGCTCTTTACAGAAAAATTTTGTCAACTCCTATTCTAAGCCAGTGGCTTTCAAACTTTGGCATCATAACCAACAGAAAGAAATACATTATATATCCAACCCAATATCTATCTGTCTGTCTATCTATCTATCTATCTATCTATCTATCTATCTATCTATCTAATAACTGAAATACAGCTTTCACAAAATAATAACCTTTACTACAACTCAGGTTACATCTTTCCTTTTTCCTTTATTCTCTTCCCCTTCTTTTCTTAATCCATCCCATTATTTTAAGAAGTGCTAGTCACAGCCTACTAAGTAATTTTAATAAATAATTACCAAAGAGCCACAGCTCACAGTTTGAAAAACACTAATAACATTACAATAAACTTAAACCAATAGCTTTTAAATGTATTCTCTTTGCTACAATAGTCTTGGCTTGTGAGCCAGTCAATAATGAAATAATTTTTCTTTTTCTTTTTCTTCTTTACTTTATAACCTTTGTCTCTAGTCCAATTTCTTCCCTCTCTTCTGCTTCTCTTCCTTTTCAAACTCCCCCTTTTAAAAATCTCTGTTCATTTTTTTCTTCTTTATTCTCCTGCTTTACCAATCTTGCCTGTTTCAACCCTGTTTAAAGCACAGACTTGGTGCAGAGGCTCCACCATGCCCCTCTCCCCACAGAGAACCAACCTGGGCAGAGACTCAACACATTTGTTCAACACATCTTCCCTGCTGGCCAGGGGCAATGAGAATCACCATCAACAACAGGAAAGTTGAGCTAAGCTACACTCTCTGGATTTGTCCCAAGGCACATGGAAATACAGCAACGGAGCTGGAAGCCATATCTTGGTGTCCTAGCTCATTTTAGGACCTAATCCAGTGAATACAGGAGAGTTAGTTCATAGGTGGCATGAAACAGCACCCAGGACAAAGAGACAAACAAGTGTTCTATTGGTTGATTTGGATATTCAAGTAAAAACTAGTCACTAATTCAACATCTAGCTAGGATTTTCTCTTCACCATAGTTTTCAGATTAAGGTGGCTGTTTAAAGTTTAATGAATCACTCTCCTCTAACTTAACCATCAACCTCAGAAGTCACCTCTTCAGAAAATGTCTCCTGACTAAATCTACCCAAATCTGATGATTACTTTATCCAGAACAGTTCAACAATTCCATCTGCCTTCAAAAGACTCTTACATCTTAAAGGGGCCTCAGACATCAGGCAGCGCCCTTAGCTCTAAAGCAGACACACCCGGACCAAAGCCAGCAGGGCATACACCGACTTTGTGACCTTGGGCAATTCTCTAACCTGCTTCACTGAGTCTCACTTTTCTCATCCTTAACACATTCCCTGACACCCAGTAAGATTCAACAAATAGTAGCTGTTATCGCTAATGTTGTTTCTACTATGCCTGGGAAACTATCCCTTAGAAAAGGCAAAAGACGTCCCCAAAAGTAGTCACAGTTGGGCAAGGGCCCCCAAGGTGGTCTGAATAGAAATCCTCTCTCACCATTTCTCTCCTGGACCACAGCAGTACCTTGCCAAGTGATCTCCAAAACCCATTTCAGTTCATCTTTCACACTGTTATCAGAATGGTCCCCTTTAGAAAACAAATTTGATTAAAATTCCCAAGCGTGAAAATCTTCAGTGATTTACAGTACTCACAGGATTAAGTCCAAAGTCCTTAGTAGTTTTCCTCACAATCTTTACAACTTAGTTCTAATCTACCTTTTGAGTGTCATTTCCACCTACAGGTCCAACAGGTCCTATGCTTAAGCCATATACAACTCCTGCTCTCCTCTAAAAATTCTGTGCTCTTTCACCCCTGAATGCCTGCCTGAGCCCTGGCTCTCCCTCTACCTAACATGCCCATTCTTCTGTCTTCACCTGGTCCTCTCCCACCCCGGACCCAGCCCAGCATTCTCTTCGTGAAGCTTCAACAGCATCTGCATGTTTAGTTGCTGCCCCTTTCTCAGTGCTCCCTCTGTGCCTTCTGCTAGGTTGGGCCTCATCACTGAGGTTTCCCCAATCCTTTGTTTTACGTGTGGAGTCCTGACTATATATTGTTCCAGAGCAGGGCTGATCTGCATTCATCTTTATATGCAAACAGCCTAGCTCAGTACCTGACACAGTGAATACCTGACCCCAGAGTAAGAGCTCAGTAAAAAAGCTCAGGAATGAGTAAACAAATAAATTAACAAATGAATGGATGGATGGATGGTTAAACGAATTAATGAACAAACAGAACTAAACAGGTCATTTCTCATTTCACTATATCTGTCCTTGTTGCCTACGAATTGTTTTAGAAGCATATTAACGCAGTTTTCACTTAACTACATGATATTCCTTGAACTAGATTAGAGCTTTTTACAGGGGAGTGCACCCCTTACGTTTTTCTCTCTCAGACACAGACATGTCAGGGCTTGGGTAAGTTTCTGAATGCTCCCTTTTGTCAAACGTGGTGAATGACAAGGGTTTTCTTCACTTGTTATGAGGGAAGTTATTGCAAAGGTCTAATTTCAGGACACAAGTTGTGACAAGATGTTATCCTAGTGAAAACACTCAGGGTTCCATCTCTTTAGACATTTAAATGAATGCCTGTGTTTTTTGTGTTCAGAACCTTCAAGAGAAATACTGTTTTCTTGCATGAAGCATGAAAATCTGACCTCAGTGGGAAAAAAAAAAAACTATTTTCAGTCTCCTTCATATCTTTTCCAAACTTTCAGAAATATTTTTACAAGGAACATAGTATTATCTTAAGATTGAATTTATTCCCATACGTGTTTACAAAATACTCGACAGTAGAAAAAGCTCCTGAGTGTGAAACTTTTTTCCTTCCTGGTAGCTGAGTGAGGAGACAAATGTGGCAATAATACAAAGGTCAGGATTAAACTCTCCACAAACAGGGAAATGAGTAGGTACAGACACAATGACCATATTAGCTCCTCATCAGTGTTTCTCAACCAGGGAAGGTTTTGCCACCAGGGGACATTTGGCAATTTCTGAAGACAAGTTTGGTTGCCACAAATGGGAAGCTGCTAATGGAATCAAGTAGGTGGAGGTTAAAATGCTGGAAAACATCCTGCAGTGCCCAGAACAGCCCCCAACCACAAAGAATTATCTGATCAAAATGTCAGTAGTCCTGCAGTTGAGAAATCCTGTTTTAGAATTACAGATTTCCACATCGCTGAAGCAAAAGAGTAGAGGAAGATGGGTTCACATTCCTATTACTCTTCCCTGCCCCCAAAATCTAGAATTCGAAGGGAATAAATTATAGTGATATTTTCACAGTTCACATGCAAGGGACCATTTGGAAAGAAACAGGATGGAGAAAAACAAGGGACACTGCAGGCAACTGAACTCTTAGAAGGAAAACACATTTTAGACATTTTCATTTCCACTTTAGCAATTTTGGTGTCTGAGATGCATTTTAGCTGTCCAGGCAGATGGGCAATTGGAACTAAAGTCAAATTACAAAGCCTTCATCACCTCCAGGAAGAAAATGTCCCAAGAGCTTAATGAGTTTTAACTCTGGGGCTCCTGCGACTTTACTAAGCATCGTAACTCGCACGAACTTTCAAGGGATCAGAAAGTTGAAACCTCATGTTTTGCCAGAACTGACCAGGTATAGTCATAACAGAGGACATTTTAACAGTAATAGACAAATGGAACTATTTCAACACCAAAGGGCCACAATTCAGAAGAGCTATATTCACTCGACCTGGTGACACACACATTGAAGTGAGTAAAGGCGCCGAAGGCAGATTATTTTCCTTTGCTCTTCTACAACTGTATTTGCCTTGCAATGTGATCTTTACTAAAATGAATACTTAGGTGTCTCCTTCCAAATGGAAAGACAAAAGCAAAATTGTTCAAGCTAAGTATTTTAAGAATATATTTGCATGCCAAGTTTTTTGAAAAGGCCTTTGACTGGACTCCATTACAGCTAACTGGTCAAGACTTTGGCCCAACCATCTGTGGTTACTGCCAGTTTTCATAATATATGATTCTTGAACAGCACTACACTGTTGTCAAAATTTCTAAACATAGAAATCTCCAGACAAAATTCCCATGGACAAATACTAACCACCAATCTGTGATAAAAATCTCCTCCTGTGCTTCTTCCAGTGCATCTGCTACATCTTCAAAATATCCTTTGGCATTAACATACCTGAAAGACAAGTTTTATCTTACTTTACAAAGAGAAGAATAGAAATATATCCAATGGTAAAGCAAAGCATGGCAGTCACTGCTTACAGTTTCTACTTAACCCTTACTTTACTTTGTGTAACTGGAAGACAAGAATTGAAAATATCTATCTGCTACCTATGAAGGATAGTAAAAGTTAGCATTACGATTCTTCTCTGCTTTGAGCATGACAGATTAATTGGGTTTCAGCATCACTGTGAAGCCAAATGGATTTTCCCTGCTAAACTTACACATGGGTTGGTCTTTTGAAACTTGAAAGACTTCAGTCACCAATCCAGGGATAGGGAAACATGTTAAAAGTGATTTTTTAAGAGAAGAAATATCCACTAAGTAAATTCTCCTTCCGAAATTATGATTAATGACTTAAATAAATCATCTATTTATATCATTAAGAAAGTGTGCGAAGTAAGCAAGTCACTGGCAGCTTTAAAAATCAGAGTCTAAAATCTAAAAGCTAGTGACCTCAAGCTGATCATGAAAAATCTTAAAAACAAAAATTGGAAATTAACCTATGCTCAGCTAGTCCTATAACTGCCTCAAAAAGAGAGGCTTCTTTGTTAAAATAAAGCATATTATATTTGCACAATTTTGAAAACTGGTTCCAGGTAAATGGAGACCACTATAATATTAGATTCTGTGACTACTTTACAGTCGTAGAACAAAAAGATCTTACCATTTGGCTAAAGTGTTCTCTTGGATAGCGGCGTACGACCCAAATCGGTGCACTCTCAGAAAGTTGGGGCCATGCTTCTGGATGAATTCTTCTATAGCCCCTCCCCACCATCGGGCATGTCTATAACTGTTGCATTTTAAAATAAGTGTCCTTCGAAGAAAAACAAAATGTGGAAAAATATGGTCACCCTGTGTTCTACTTTTAAAACAAATGTTAGGATTAAATATGTTCTGTTTTGGTACCACAGCAAACATAAGTTTAAAATTTTAAGCAAACAGCAACTTATATCAAAAAAAGTAGGCTTCAAAAAAATGTTGGCTCAATTTCTGAATATAGCTGGTGTATCAAAAATAAATTTTCAGGTTATTTATTCACTCACTTACTCATGTAAACATGCATAATACTTACTGAAGACCTAGATCTGTGGAAGACAGTGAGAAGTATAATGAAAGAGGTATAAGGCGAGATGCTACTGCCAGAGGTTGGTTAGAAAGTTGTTGGCTCCTACAGAGAGCATTTCCCTTTCTACTACCTGGTG
This sequence comes from Myrmecophaga tridactyla, assembly GCA_004026745.1. Classification (NCBI taxonomy): domain Eukaryota; kingdom Metazoa; phylum Chordata; class Mammalia; order Pilosa; family Myrmecophagidae; genus Myrmecophaga; species Myrmecophaga tridactyla. The sequence goes on along the minus strand of PVIY010004013.1, from coordinate 72,883 downwards.
TTCATTGCTATGCCTTCTGGAAACATAATCCTACCTATGCTTCTCTACTCTGAGTCCACCAAAGCCAAGCAAAATGGTGTATCCCATCACCCTAATCCCAGAGACTGGTTTGAAGGTGACCACATGACCCAATTCTACCTAATGAGAGAGCAAATCCAAGGGCCTTCCACTGAATTTGGTGTGAGACTGTGGGACAGTCATCTTGCTATCCCGAGTTGACCATCCTGAGGATGGAACAGATCCACAGCAGAAGAAGGCAGAGCTGAAAAGCACAGGAAAAATGTACCAACAGTGACTTAGTCTGAGCATCTGAATCGACCAAGCTGGAAGCCAATGCAACTGGTAAATTCAGTCTCTGGTAATAACCAGTAGGCATAAGCTTCCTCTGTCACTAACTAAACTATCCTAAACTGTTATAGATTTATAAGTACTGGAAAAATTCAGGGTAAGAGATTACAAAATATTATTAGATGCCAAGTGTCAGAATTGGTGACGAATGCCAAGAGGTGAGAATGTGTTACCAAAATTTGAAGTTCAGAAAAAAATGTTGGAGCCAGCTGTCTCCCTGCCATTGAGGCAAAAATACACTCTCACCTCGATTTTATAAGAGGTCTGTGAGTAAGGAGGGAGAGACTGTTGTTGGTGGGGAGATGCAATGATCTTGATGAGAAGCAGAGGAGGGGCTATGTTCACAGACCTGAAAAAAATACTTTATAAAGGTTTGAGGTGCCTCAATATATGAGAGACTGGTCCTGAGTTCTTGCCTGAAAGTCACTGAACCATGAGAGTGCCTGAGGGTGGGGACAGAGGCGGAACAGTCATGGCGAAGCTGAGCGAAGGAGACGTTCTCCATCAAGTGTCTGGGGCATGGGTGAGAGGGCATGGAAGGCTTCCACCTCCAAAACCCAGTTCTGAGAAGAGGGTTTGTGTAAGAGATAGGTAACAAGTACAGGTCTTATCATAGGATGTGGATCACAGACAAGGAAGAAAAAAAAAACTATTACAAACATGGAGACAAGAAGAGCAAAGATGAAGAGATAAGAAAAAAAGGTGTTGGGCGGTTGCCGTGGCTCAGCAGGCAGAGCTCCGACCTGCCGTGCTGGAGGTCTGGAGTTCGATCCCTGGTGCCTCCTGCCCATATGCAAATTAAAAAAAAAAAAAAAGAAAAAAAGGTGTGAGAACGGGTTGTAAAAGAACTTGTCCCACAAAGCCTGAGAGGCTGCGTTAAGGAGGGGCAGCAAATAAAGTCAGGGAGATAAAGGGTCTGAGATTGGAAATGGAGGAATTTGGACTTGTTCTATGAAGTGGTAGGAAGCGCTTTTACCAGAAAGAATGCTGATGAATCTCCATTTAGATGGAGTCCTTTAGCAGGGATGAATAGTGGGTGAAGGTAGGCAATGGAGATAAGGCAGCCAAGAAAATAACTGTCATAGAGATCAATGAAAAATCATGGCCTGGCAGAAAACAGGAATGCAGTGCCAGGAAGAGCCTTTAATGACTTTACCAACGCATTTCCAATAACCAGTCCTGAGTCCTCTGTTTGCTAGAGAAGATTAGGAATTACAGCATCTTTTTACAAACATGCACACACAAACATGCCCAAACATATATGTAGCAGTAGTATACATACGTCTATGTATATAAATGTGTATAAAGAGGGAAATACATATTCACATACATGAGGCTGAACTATATAGAGACAAATGCATACACAGAGAGAGAAAGACACACATACACGGTAGAATTATTGTCTTCCAGAAAGAAACGTATATAAACACCCACACAGACACATGCACACACACGCTCACCAATAAAATCTATCCAAGTGTATATCTGAGCATCCTTGCAAGATATCTTTCTTAAAATCTATGTATAAACAGAATTGGTATCAGTCAAATCACCTTTAACATGCTTGTTAATTAAAGGATATGAATATACAAAGCAAAACTTGATTTTACTGTATTGCACTTTAAAATGTGAATTCTCACCCCTAAATTCTCTGTTTGATAAAATGACATTATTGAGTAGTAAACTTTGTTAAAATAGGCATACATCTTCATATGGGACCATTTGTTTTGACTCTCTTGCACATGGGCTATTCTATTCTTTGAAAAACATGCAAAGAAAAAGTATTTTCATGACTTTGGATGGAAAATGAGTTCTAAACAACAAATGTTTGACATCTAAATAGTTTTTACCTCCTTCTTCACTTAAACTTGGAGAAAAATGTTAATGTTTTTAAGAGATTTTAGTAGAAATCTTTAAAAATACTTGAAATTTCTACCTTGAGAGATTATCAATTCGAAGTCCGTACTTGATCTCAGTTTCCTTTTTCCCCACTTTAATTCTGAACGCCTTGTCTACCAGCAGGACGAAGGCAATAGCACCAGTGTCTGGTTTCATGTACAATAAAAAGGAATCTTTCACTATTAACCACCTGTAAGAAGGTAAAACGTATTTTTTAAGGTGTATTGAATTATTAAGACATAAAGAACAAATCATGATGACAAGTCTTAAGTGGACACTAAAAATCACAGTGAAAAAGAAAACAAATATCTTTTCACTGGCCTTTTCTAAGTACTGGCGCCAAATAACTCAAAATAATTCATCAGCTCATCAAATACTAAGGACAAAATCTGGACGACTGTCCCTGATACTGGCAAGTAGCTCTCACAGGATGCACAGTACGACCCCCAGCTGTTGGATGGACACGATGGGTAGGCATTTGCTAAAGGCAAACAAGTCTATTGGCAAGCAAAGGCCTCTTTAAAATAATCCAACAAGAGTCTGATGTCCCACATATTCTGTGGTTCATTTCAATTTATTCATGCTGTTTAGGACGTTTAAAAATAATACTCGGGCAGGCCACCATGGCTCAGCAGGCAGAGTTCTCGCCTGCCATGACGGAGACCCAGGTTGGATTCCCAGTGCCTGCCCATGCAAAAAAAAAAAAATATGATGCTCAATAGGACATGCAATCTCCAAAGTATTTCCACTCCATTCCATACATATTTTAAAAAAATACATTAAGTTAGGAGTAAGGGGAGAGGAGGAAGTAGCACAAAGATAAATCGGATATGGAAGGAGGCTCTCAAAACAGTTCACTGGGCTAGTGAAGGGAGATTTTGGGTGCACAGACAAGGATAATTCTAGGCAGAATGGAATAGGTACTAGAAGAGAAAAGCAGTGATGGGCCCTAGGAAGAGGGGATCTTTAGTCCAGGCTAGGAGAAGGAGCCAGGGTCCTTCTCCTGGAGAGGTGGCGCCTGAGCAGGCCAGGAAGGATCCCAGCAGGTAAAGCCCGGCCAGGGGGAGGCACGGGCCCCGAGAGGTGGAAATGCTATGTGTGTCAAGATCTCAGCAAGGGAAGTAAGAGAAGAGAGGGGGAAATGGGCAAAGGTCACACTGAGGAGTGCCTGGTGGCTGTGCTCAGCAGATTTACTTTATATCATGGACCATAAACTTGCCCGATCATCAGAATGTCTTGGGATGCTTGTTAAAAATAACAGAGTCCCATATATAAGTAGATGTGGTGAAAAGAGGAAATTTTAAGTCAAATATATGCTACTAGAATAAAAACTTAAAAGATAAAACAGGACTGTGCAACACAATGATTTCTACTGTAAATGATGGATTATTAATAGCGCAATTCTTAAATGTTCTTTTATGAATTATAACAAATGTACCAGCCTAATTCAAGATGATAATGATAGGGTGGTACATTGAAAAAGATGCACCTTAATGTAAACTATGGACTTTAGCTAATACTACAATAATAATACTCTTTCATCAGTTGTAACAAAGGTACTACACTAATGCAGAGTGTTCATAATAGGGGAGGGGTATATGAGAATGCGGTATTTTTAAAATGATTTTCTGTAAACCTACAATTTATCTAATTAAAATAATTTTTTTAAATAAAAGATTCCCAGCAATCCCACAACTAGGTATATACCCAAAAGAACTGAAAGCAGGGGCTCAAAAAATATTTGCAAACTTATGTCTATAGCAGCATTATTCACCATTACCAAAAAATGGAAGCAACACAAGCGTCCATCAGTCGATGAATGGATGAATAAAATGTGGCACATGGGCACAACAGGGTACTATCCGGCCCTAAAAAGGAATGAAGTCCTGATAGACGTGACAATGTGGGTGAACCCTGACGATATCATGGTGCATGAAATGAGCCAGACACCAGAGGACAAATATTGTTTGACCTCACTGATTCGAAACAATTAGAATAAGCAAACTCATAGAGTCAGAATCTAGAAATTAGGTTACGGGGGACAGGGCTGGGATAGGGAATTAGAAGTAAAAACTTGAAATGTACAGGGTTCCTGTTTGTAATGATGGAAATGTTTTGGTAATGGATGGTGGTGATGGTAGCACAACGTTAGTGAATGCAATTAACAGCACTGACACATGTATCTGAGTGTGATTAAAAGGGGAAATGTTGGCCTGTATGTATGGTAACAGAACAAAATTTCTTGTAAAAAGTCCACAGAACTATACTACACAGTGAACCCTCAGTTAAGCCATGAACTGTAGTTTATAGTATAATTATAAAAATGTGCTATCTGCAGTTGTAACAAATGTCCCACACCAACGCCAGGTGATGGGGAGGGGGGATGGTATGTGGGATTCCTGTACTTTATCCATGATTGTCCCGAAAACCCCCAACTTCTCTAATAAAGAAGAGAAGTAACAGATTCCTGGACCCCACCCCAGACCCATTCATGGAAAGACCTGATCATCTTTGTTTTTAACAAAAACCCCAGGGTGCTTATTAAATCAAGAAATTCTCGTGACCTGGCATGGCATTGATAACGGGAACAGAAGAAATAGGACTGATTTACAGTGAGTGTTAAAGGTAACTTTATCACACTGCCTATAACGCAATACATTCCTGCATATGTATATGTACCTGCAGTTGCATATGACCAAACGAAGCAGTAGATAACGGAATATAGTAAAAACAGGCATAATAGCACATATCAAAACAAAGCACTCTAGGTGAGTCCACATTGCAGAATAGGTAAGATCAGAACACATGAACATAAACTAAGTAATATTGTAGATGAACTGTGGAAACTCACATAAAAGAAAACTATGATAAATCTTTAGTGACTGCTAACCACATTATATTTTAGTGACTTTATAATTTGGGATTTAATATAAACAAATCACCATTGTTTCCCACAAAATTTCATTTCACTCATTTGCTTTTTTTTAATAAGAGCCTGCCTCTTTCTCATTAAAATGCGGGGTTGGGGATAGATTTAAAATAACATATATAAAGGATACGCATGTGATATGGTTAATAAAAGGAAAAAACACCAAAGTCATAAAAAGCAAATCCCTAACCACAAAGGCTAATAGAATTACAGTGATGGCAAGCCAAGGTGAGGCTGAGCTTCCTGGTGCTTCTTATTCAATGAGTGAATTAAAGAAAGAAAGGGTTGGGGTTTTTTTGCTTGTTTTTTGTTTGTGTTTTTCTGGGACTTAATTCAAAAGACAATTTCTCATTTAGGACCTAACATAAAGCAACTGAACAATATAACAGATAGTGTTCTCAATTAACAATTTTCAGTAAATACATAAACTGTACACCTAATAAGAACACTTACAGCAAGCTTCAATGTAAATATAATGTCTGGTATCAAAGGGTAGCTCAGTGATTCTGGTGCAGTGAATTATCCCTCTAGACATGTAACTGCCTGTTGATAAAACTTGGTTGGGGTGGAAAAAGAGTAGATGGATCACATATCTGTTAAAATTCCTTCTTTAGCAGCAGTTCCTTCTCCCAGTTTGGCTTTTGATGCAAGCTAGAGAGCAGACAGTATGGCAAAGGTCAGAGAGCTTCTGGGCTAGTCTGCTGACGGGGAAAGGAAACCACAGCTGGCAGGGCTGGCAATCTGAAAAGAAAGCCAAACATCCAAGACTTGTGACCTTGGCTGCTTGGAAGTCAAGGGTACCAGAAGGGCATCAGAGCCAGCTTTGGGTCAGAGCTCCACACCAGGGACAAGGGCGTGGGATGACAGTGGGGCAACCAGTTTCCCATCTTTGATGTTAGAAAGCAAATCTCTGAGATGCTCCTAAGAGCACAGGCCCATGGCCTACCCATGAGGGCCAAGGGCTGCAAAACGTGCCCTTAGGAAAAAGGCAAGCAGGTACCTGGACAGGGGTGCCTCTGGGAGAGCCCTGCCACCACTGCACCGCCCCGCAGGAATGGGGCACCTTGTCCAGCAACCACAAGAAGGTGGGACATTCTGTAGGGCCATGGGGTAAGGGGGGGGCCCACTCAACTCCCATGGGCTCCCTTCATGTTGCCTCCTGTGTCGCTAGCTCCTCCCCAGTCCCTATGCCTTCTCCCCAAATCCCCAGTTGGGACAGCCTGGAAATATGGAGTTGTCTGGCACCAACAGCTAAATTTTGGAAATGAATGCAAAAAACGATGGTTTCTGTTTTGACAATGGTGAATATCAATATTTGCGTAAATTGCCTTCTGGCTTCAACTTAAAACTCTCCTTTAATTAAGCTATTCATCACAACTCTTCTGATTTCTTGCCTTTTCTCTTATTTGCCAATAGATTTTTTTTTTTCCCTTTACCTATATCCTATAGGAGGATACATATCAAAAAAGGAATCCTTCATCCAGCCTTCTAGGAGTCAGCTCAGGCTACACAGTGCTTAAGGGGCACTGGGCTCCAAGTTCCCTGGGCTCAAAGTCCAGCCCTGCTGCTGGTCTGTGTGTCCTTGAGCAACCGAGCCTGAAGCCCAAATCTATAAAACGAGGATAGCAGAACTGCCCAGCTCATAAGTGTTTGTGAAGATTAAAATGATTCGTGTAAATTGCTTAATGGTACCTAGCACCAGTGAATGAGCTTTACTACTCCCTTAGATCTTAAACCAGGTGAAATTACAGTCCATTTTAACAGGACACCTCCTGCCTACACTACATACTTGCAGTGGCATCAAAACCCTGACTTCATTCCATCATCACCTCTTCTACTTCATTCTTTCTAAATGATGGGATGGAGCGAAATGACATTTTTAGTTTCACTTAGGTATTCAATCCCAAATGCAATAGGTGACATTTATCAAGTGCTAACTCTGTGCTAAGCATGGTACTAAGTTCTTTACAAACACCATTTTATTCAATGCCTCTAGCAACTTTGTGAATAAGGTATTATTATTATTTCTCCCCATTTAGAAAAAAAACAAAGTGAGTTTGTGAAGTAAGCCCCAGTCATAGAGTTAGTGGGCTTCAGAAGTCAAGCACAAAACTTGGTCCATCCAACCACAAGCTAAATCCTCTAACTCACACCCCTCTGAGCTACTTGTAGATAAGCTCCTGCATCTGTACCCCAGAACTTAGCCCAGTGCACCAAAAGAAAGGACTCACTGAGCAGTGAATGAATGAATGAAAGAAAACAGATCAGGACACAAATTACAGGGATTATACAACCCAGAGATTACTCCACTTTAGTTTCTGGTCAAATAAAAATGGTTGGACTATAGCAGATTAGATAGATAGATGGGTGGGTGGGTGGGTGGACAGACGGACGGATAGATAGACAGATGGATAGATGGATGGATGCACGGCTGGACAGATAGATGGATAATAAGATAGATAGAGGGATGGATGGATGGACGGATGGATGGATGGATGGATGGATGGATAGATAGGTGCAGTTTTCTTCCCATGGTCAAAACAGAGTAATTGATTTTCACCCAGTCCACCTCTCACCTCATCCTTCCATCTTAGTAGGGGACACAACTGTCCACTCAACTTCATCTGCTCTGACCAAGGAGTCATCCTGATTCCAGTCTCTCCCTCTATCCAAGGTCTAACACTTAAGAGAGAGGTGTTGGCTGTTCCCCTCTAAGTATATCCCACATGCTTCTACAGCACTAGGCCAGGCCCTACCCATTACCAGCAATGGGCGGCAGCCACTGCCTACCGCATTTCCCTGCTTCTCCTCTTGCCCTCCTCTGAAGCAAACATTAAATCTATGCATGGCCGAAAACCTCCAGTGGTTGCCACTTAAATAAAACCCAAATTCCTGCATTTTCCAGAAGGCCCTGGGCCAGCCTGGGTGCCAACCCCTCCCCACCACCACCGTCTTCTCAGCCTCTCCTTCTGGTCTCGCCACCACACTGCTCTGCCTGCCCTCAGACTTTGCTGTTTCTTCCAAACCCTCCCACTGAAGGTCCCTTCTTATTAATTAAGCTTCTGGTTCAATGTTCCTCCTCAGAGAGGCCTTCCCTGGCTACTTTATCTAAAAAAGCTGTCCCCAATCCTACCGCCTTCTCTATTCCATCCTTATCCCACTCCAGCTTCCTCATAGCACTTATCACGACCTGAAGTCATTTGTGTGCTTGTTTCTTGTCTACCTCCCCATCTAGAAGCTAAGATGCATGAGAGCAGGGAATGTGTCTGTCACATCCTCCACTAGCTGCCTGATGCCTGGAATAACTCTCTCGCAGCCCAGAGCAAACCATCCCACCTAAAGCCCGGATGCATGAGGGGTTCCAGAGGCCAAATGAAATCACGTGGACGTCGCCACTGTCTAAAATTACAATTTTTGGTACTGCTCATAGCTCAGTAAAGTAAATCCTAAATTCACTTCTTATCATCTATATACCTCTTTCTTTTTAAAATGTTATTTGAGATGAGAAACTTAATATCCTGCCTACTGCCAGGTGCAGGGATTTGCTCAGTAAATGTGCTGCTTAAGAAGTCATCATAAATGGGGAGAAGAAATGTTTGTTGTCTCCTTTTGTTCCCCCCAACTCATTTCTGAGGCAAGGTCATTAGGGACTTAATTGAAGCCTTAATTTTCCTGTTTGCCTTGCCTCAATATGTCAATATCGAATAAATGAGAAAGTAATTGGAAAGGTTTTTTTTTCTGAGTACAAGGAAAAGCAGAGAGAGTAATAAAGAAGTGTCACTTTTAAAAGTAATTCCCATTTATATGCCAATAGCTTTCTATGTGGGAAACTTTCTAAACTAATTTTGTCGGCTGTACTTAATCATCTTTTCATTTGGTACTGATATTTTAAACCTCATAAGTGTAACTCAAGGAAATACTTATTAATATGGAGCCAAGACTTTAACCTTCACAGAAAAGATTTGCACAATTTTAAACGATGACACATTTCATTCCAGGAAGGGTCATATCTTTTTAGACTGTCCTGGTTGAAGCAAATTTAATCCAAAGTATTTTTTTTTTTTTAAAGGGAAGTGGGGAGATATTTCTTAAACGTAACGAAAGTCTTCCCACACATCCTCTCATTACCGTCTTCTCACATAGGGTATAACTCAAATGTCAGCTCCTCCTGGGAGTCTCCTTGATTTCCTGAGCTAAAGCAACCCTCTCCAGTCTTCAAATCTCTCACCAGCCCATCACCATTTCTTTCCTTCAAAGCTTTTATCACCCCCTAAATTTATACTATTTACACTGCTTGTAGATTTAGTTATTGCCTGCATTTCCCCTCTGAGAACTTCCTGAGGGCAGGGACTTTGTCTGCCTTGTTAACCACTATTTGTGGCTAGGACACAACCTGGTATATATTAGGCACTCAATAAATAACTGAACGAACCAGATCAAGGCATCCATTCCTTGAGTAAATGTCTTAGGTTGGGTTGCCCCCAAAATAAACTTTGACACAAGGATGTGATGAATGTAGTTTACAAAAGAGCTCATTAGGGAGGTATCTTAAGTTTGCCAGGCTACTATGACAAATAGCACAAAACTGGTTGACACAAACATCAGGAATCTATTGGCTCATGGCTTTGGAGGTCAGGAGTCCAAAACCAAGGTTTTAACAGGCCACATTTTGTCCCAGAGTCTGTAGGATTCTGACAAGCCTCTGTACATGGCAATCTCTTTCTCCTTGTGTCTGCTCCTTGGATTTCAGCTGACTTCTGGCTTCTACTGACTTTTGGTTCTTCCGATTTCTGGTTTCTCTTTTCCTGACTGCATCTGACTTTCCTCTGCTTACAAGGACTCTGGTTTTATGGATTAAAGCCCACCCTAATTCGAACTGGTGTAATCTAAATAGGATCTTCAAAGATCCTATTCACAAATGAGTCCACACCTCAACTGATAATACCTTCAAAGGCCCTGTTTATAGATGGCTCACACCCACAGGACTGGAGGTTGGGAACTGAACCTGTCTTTCTGGAGGACATAATGCAATCCCCAAAGTGGGTACTTGTAGAAAGCACCAGTAGGGAAGGACTGGAAGGAAGGGCAAAGAACAGAGCCATAGAGGATGCATTTTCAAGCAATTTACCATGGGCAACTGAGCTGCAATCAGGCAAGAAGACAGTGGCAAATGCCTTAGAATTATCCCAACCAAACAACAAGGGGGATGGACTCTTGTCAGCCTTGCTGAGGGATGTTCATGGAGGCCATTGACACTTCTAGCCTGGCAAAGGGACTCTGTAAGGAGAGCAAAGCTTCAGGCAAAGAATAACAGGTGCTTGCAGTTTGAAACCTTGGGTCAGAGGTATGCATCAGCCAGTGTAGGCAAAGCTGATGACTGGGGAGGAGTTTTCAGAGGAATGTGCAAAATTGGCACAGCGGGGCTGGGAAGACCCGTGTCATGGTCAGGTTCATGTGTCATGGTCAGGTTCATGTGTCATGGTCAGGTTCACATGTCATGGTCAGGTTCACATGTCATGGTCAGGTTCATGTGTCAACTTGGTCAGGTGGTGGTACCTGTTTGTATGGTTGGGCAAGTGCCTGCCTGTCTGTTGCCATGAGGACAGAATTCCATGAAGATTTCATAGAATTAAATCATGATCACGTTGGCTGTATCCACAGCTGATTCCATTTGTAATCAGCCAAGGGGAGTGTCTTCTGCAATGAGTGATGCTCAGTCTAATCACTGGAAGCCTTTTAAGGAGGATTCAGAAGAGATGGGCTCTCTTCCTGCTTCGGCCGACAAGCCTCTCCTGTGGAGTTCGTCCAGACCCTCCATCGGAATCATCAGCTTCACAGCTTCATAGCCTGCCCTACCGATTTTGGACTCTGCGTTCCCACGGTTACGTGAGACACTTATAAATTTTGTATCTACAGATATTTCCTGCTGATTCCGTTACTCTAGGGAACCTTAGCTAATACAATCTGTCTCCCAGGGATTGGTGTGGGAGCCAAAAGCAGGGGCAGACTCTCTCTAAGCTGACACAGCAAGTGAACCCATGACCCTCCCTCTAACGTAGGACATGACTCCCAGGGGTGTTAACCTCCCTGGCAAGGTGAGACACAAATCCCAGGATGAGCTGGGAACCAGCATCAAGGGATTCAGAAAACCTTCTTGACCAAAAAGGGGGAAGAGAAAAATGAGAAATAATAAAGTGTCCATGGCTGAGAGATTTCAAACAGAGTTGAGAGGTTACCCTGAAAGTTATTCTTATGCATTATATAGATATCCCTTTTCAGTTTATGGTGTATTTGAGTGGCTAAAGGGAAGTACCTGAAATGCAGAACTGAGTAGCCTTATTTCTTGAAGATGACTGTACAATGATACAGCTTTTACAATGTGACTGTGTGATTGTGAAGACCTTGTGTCTGATGTTCCCTTTATCTAGGGTATAGACAGATGAGTAAAAATTATGGATAAAATTAATAGGGGAAACAAAAGTTAAAATAAATTGGGTAGATGGAAATACTAGTGGTCAATGAGAGGGAGAGGTTAGGGGTATAGTATGCATGAATTTTTTTCTTTTTCTTTTTCTGGAGTGATGCAAATGTTCAAAAAAATGATCATGGTGATAAATGCACAACTATGTGATGATATTGTGGGCCATTGGTTGTACACCATGTATGGAACGTTTGTATGTTAAGAATGTTTGTGTTTGTATGTTGTTTTATCAATTAAAAAAAAAAGTATGTGTCCAATTAAAAAAGAAAGAAAGAAAGAAACAGAGGCCAGAGTAGGTTGGGTTATACTCCACTCCTCTCCCTATTTGGTGTTTGTTCTGAGTAGTCACCAATGTTTTTGACAATTTGATGATAGGGAGAGATAACTACAAGTGGAAGTCTCTGAGTTTGCTGACATTTCACTTATATATAAAGTTCAAAGTATCATTTATACAAGTTGTAGAAGTTAATTTGCATATTGAGAGCAAATAATTTTCTAGTAAAGTATTTGCCTTTTCATTTTAGTAAAATTATTTTTTGTAACATAAATTTTCAATATTTTTAGTTTAATTTCTGGATATTTTCTTTGTAACTTCTTCTGTTCTTTCAAAGTAAAAGTCCAACTTAATGGTATTTTGGCTGGCACCATGTTTTAAATAAATGTGTTAAAGACAGGTCCTCATTTTAAATGTATATGTTTATAATATATACACAGTTCAATTCTATATTCACGAGCTCATTTATTATTTTCAAGGTGGGGGAAATACACACTATACACACATACACACACACACATATTTTAATCATCCAGCCCCACACAAAAAAACTATACCCATTAGCAGTCATTCCCTATTCCCCCTTCCCTCAGCCCCCGGCAACTACTACTCTACTTTCTGTTTCTATAGATTTGCCTATTATGGACAGTTCATATAAATAAAATATTGCATCTGGCTTCTTTCACTTAACCAAATGTTTTCAAGCTCCAACCTTGTTGTGGCATGTATCAGTACTTCAATTCCCTTTTATGGCCAAATAATATTCCATTGCATTGAATGTACCACATTTTGTTTATCATTCATCAGCTGATTGACATTTCAGTTGTTCCTGCCTTTTGGCTACTATGAATAAAGCTATTATGAGCATTCATGTACAAATTCTGATGTGGGCATAAGTTTGTGATTCTCCTGAGTATATACCTAGGAGTGGAACTTCTGTGTCGTATGTTTAACTTTTTGAGGATTTGCCAAATTGTTTTCCAAAGCATCTGCATCATTTTGCCTTCCCACCAGCCATATGTGATATTTTTCTCCACGTCTTTGCAGAAACTTGTGATTGTCTCTTTTGGATTCTAGACATCCTAGTGAATTCCTAGTGCTATTATGGTTTTGATTTGCATTTCCATGATGGCTAATAATTTTAAGCATCTTTTATGTGCTTATTGGTCATTTGTGTAACTTCTCCATCTGACCGATTGTTGAGTCCTATGGTGCACTAGATTTCTATTTATTAATATCATTTGCACACTCTGCTCCCAAGTCCAGTTTGAGGTAGAACATTTAAACGAATCTTGAAATTCAGAACTTAAAAAAAAGAATTAAAAATTTGCTCTGCCATGGCTTTAAAAGGATTTAGAATTTATTAAGAATTTAAAACCAGTACTAAAAACTCTCCAAATACCCAGTTTCCTGAAACAGACACCAAAAGGCCCTAAATCCTACCTTTTTGACCATCGGTAGCAGGCTCTTCCTTGACCACAGCAATTCAAGCCCGGTATCCTGTGTCCCCCAGATCTTTTCATTATCATACCTTCTCTGAAAGAGACATCAAATTAACCCTTTGTCTTCACATTTTCAACTCATACTTTGCTGATGCAGCCTAGCAGTTTGGGACTAAATAAACTGTCTCGTTCTCACATGGCTTTCCTCCCATTCTTTCCTCTTTCACCCGCTAATGACTCACTAAGAGCAGTGAATCTTTAAAGCCCCGTCGCATGTGGGCGTTTGGAGTAGCAGAATTCTGTTGTACACTCTGCAGAGTCCTGCAGTCCTGGCTCCTGGCTCTAAATGCTGGATGATCTCGCTAGTTATTACATTTCCAAATGCCTCCACAGGAGCAGTTCACTGCTGTTCAGACTCTTAGAAGCGCTCATTGAAACATTCCAGGACAATTCTGCATCTCTTCACATGGACCTCTCTTGCCGAGGCCATGCCAAAGGAAGTAGGGCCAGGCTACTAGCTTTGAAAGCAGTAATATCTTGATTTTGAAAGACGCAAAGAGAAAAAGCAATAGAGAGTGGCTAAACAAAAGAATTTAAAAAAACTACTAAGAATGCTCCTAAAGAACTGAAACTTAAGAGTTAACCTGTTCATAACATCAAACTCTAATGCTGCATAAGAAAATACAAAGTAAATTTCAATCTTGTTACATAACATGCATTTACAAAGCATTCTTTTTAATAGTCATCAGAATGAATGATAAACAGTTAACTTCTTTATAGGGCATGAGAAGGGATCTGATATGTTTGGTTTTTACTATATTCTCTGACACATCATTCTCACTAAATTTATTCAACAACTGTTGGGTTAGAGGAAATCTGGGTTGTAAGCAAACGAGAAAGAAATGGAGCAATTGCTACCATTGTTGATCATAGAGAGATGCTCTGTTTTGTATAAATAGATCCTTCAGTTGCTCCAACTCTGTCAGGGAGAAAAGGAGCTAGCAGCAAAGCCAGTGGAGCTCCATTCCCATGCATGCTGAGAAACCAAATGTTCATGCTTATCAACTTCTCACACTTCTCTTTAAAGACTCAAAACTGGAACTTACATGCCCTTTGGTCCCAAATCACGGATGAAAGACAGCTGGCTTATGTCAAGAAATTCTGTCTGAAAAAGAAGCCAAAAAATCCATACTTTAGAAAGCAAAAAGATAATCAAAATTCAAAAACATGTACTGGGTACTGCTCTGTTTGAACACTGATTCTGGTACTCCACAGACTACACAGATCAATAACAATGATCTCGTCCTCAAAGAGGGCAGAGTAGAAGCACATAAATAATTCAAACCAAACCAAGCGAGTGGTGTGTGCCCCAATGTGTAAAGACAAAATGCCCAAGGAGGTGGCAGAGGGAGAGTTTACTTCCAATTTCCTTTATGTCTGTTTCTATTGGGGAGGGGAATATATGGCATAGCGTACAGAGATAATAAAAGAACATGTGAAAGGAGGGATTTGGTGGCAGGTTCTGGAAGATGATTAGACTTGGGCAGATAAAGACGGGAGGAGGTGAAGGAGGAAATACAACAGAAGGGGTAAGAAGGTCATAGGATGCTCATTAGGACTAGAGTGAGAGAGGGAAAGGAGGGTGAGAGAAATTTAACTGGGAAAGGAGTTTAAGGAGAGATTGGGAAGGTCTTTGACATGAGGCATAACAAAAATAATTATTTTTAGTAAACAAAGAGAAAGAGGATTTTAGACCACTTTTCACTGTATACATTACTAGAAACATGATGATGACAGCGGCGGCTAGCATTTACTGAGAACTTCTTGTGTCTTGGCACTGTGCTGAGCATTTACACACATGATCTCAAATTCCTTCGAGGTAGGTGCTATTTTCCCATTGTATAGAAAAGGAAACGGAGGTCTAGAGAAAGGTTTGGCAAACTTTTTCTCTTAATGGCCAGACAGTAAATAGTTCAGGTTTTGCAAGCCATACAGTCACTGTGGTCACTACTCAAATCTGCCATCAAAGCACAAAAGCCACCAGTGAATGTGGCTGTGTCCACTAAGGATGCTATGACAAGAACTTCATATAACTTTCATATGTCATGAAATATTAACTTCGTTTGATCTTTTAGCTCAAGAACCATACAAAACAGGTAGCGGGCTGGATTTGGTCCGAAGGCCACAGTTTGCAACTCCTGGTTCAGACAAGTTAAGTGAATTGTCTAAGAGCACATAATTGGCAAGGAGTGGATTCAGAATCAAGGCACACCAAAATCAGAACCTTAAAACCAAGGTGCAGAGGCAAGTTGTTCAGGAGACTTTCAGGGAAGATGGGGAAGTAGGCAGCTCCAGGACTCAGTCCTTCTACCAAAGCAGCTAATAAACAGGCAGAAACTGTCTGAACAACTGTTTTGAAACTCCCGAGACCAGAAAAACACTGTACAGCATCCAGAGAAGAAGGGGAGGAAGACACTGATAAATTACCGTAAAGAACTGTAAATTGCTCTCTGTGCAGAGGCCACCAACGCCCACCCCACTCTCACGGCAAGTTGAGCCAGGGTCCAGCTCCTGCTTGGCTGCTGCCAGCAGAAAGGGACATAAAAAAAAAACTTCTTTTCCAAGACCATGGGTGTGTACTGTTGAAAACTGAGCACAGCTTCTGTTTAGCAAATTCAGATCACTGAGTCCCAGCTCTAAGGCCAGCTATTATTTCAACCTGCCCCCAGACAAAGTCAGTTGCAGCCATAGTTTCAACCCTCCCTGACAGGGTCAGAGGCCATAGAAATTTAAAGATGCAGGGTTCCTCAGGGCTGGGGGTGGAGAGAAGTTAGCTAAAGGGCTACATTTATTGGGCAGGCCAGGAAAGCTCAGCTTTGGGGAGCCATCTAAGAGGTTGTTGGTATTCTTTCTGACTCCCTTCACAGAGGACTCTGGAACCAATCTGCACTCCCTTCATGGGTCCTTGGCCTATTCTGGCTGGAAAAGACCAAACTGGGAAATTCCTCTTGGGGTGACCCTTCCCCCAAATTTGCCCTCCAGATAAAAGTAGTGTGAGACAATGAAAACACTGTAAAAACTACAGAGGCTGATATTCCAGGACCGACAAAGTCTGAGACAAAGGCCTGCCAGCTTCTGATACCTGGGAGAGGGAAGTTTGTCCTGTGGAAACACAGAGAACAACTAAACTCCTGTAAACAGGGGAACTCTAAAACAACTGACAAGCAAAAGTCCAGGACAATACAAAGGCCCAGGAAGACAAGGAAAACCCTGCACAGTGCACTCACCTTGGGTAGATCTTCCTGATAGGAGGACTGAAGCTAAAGAAAATCTCTGTCTTAACACAGGATATTTACAAAATCTAGAAACAGACATCCCAGGGAGTAAATTCCAGAGTTAACATTTTAAAATATTAAAATGTACAGTGTACAACAGAAAAAAACAATACAAACAAAGAAACAGGAAATGATGGCCCATCCAAAGGAAGAGGTTAAAAATATAGAAAACACCAATGAAGAGCACAAGAATGTGGACAAACAAAATGAAACCTTAAAAAAATGTTTAAAATGCTTAAGGAGATGAAGGAAAGTATAGAGACAGAACTACAGGATATCAGAATAACAATGAATGAGCAATATGAAAGTCTAAGTAAACAGATGGAAATTTCAAAAAGGAACCAAACAGAACTACTGGAGTTGAAGATCACAAAAACTGAAATGAAAAATGTCCAGGAAGGTTCAAGAATAGATTGGAATTGGCAGAAGAAAGAATCAGTGAACTTGAAGACAAGACACTTGAAATAAGTCAGGTGAGGACTAGAAATAAAAAATAAATATTAAAAGTGAAAGCCTCAGACAGCTATGAGACACCATGAAATATACTAATATATGTGTTATGGGCATCCAGAAGAAGAAAAATGTGAGGAAGGGGCAAAAGGAATATTAAAAGAAATAATGGCAGATTAACTTCCCAAACTTAGCAAAAGACATGAATATGCACATTCAAGAAGCTTAGAGAACACCAAACAGGTAACATATATTGATTTCATTATCAAATCCATAGGCCAAGAAGAAAGTTCTGAAAGCTGCAAGGGAAAAGTAACATACATACAAGGGAGTCACAATAAGACTGAGTACTGTTTTCTTATCAGAAACCATGGAGTCCAGAAGTAGGTTGAAATACTTAAAGTGCCAAAGGAAAACAATGGCCAGCCAAGAATTTTATATCCAGCAAGACTGTTTTCAGAAATGAAGGAAAGTTTAAGACGTTCTCAAATAAACAAAAGCTGAGAGAGTACATCATCGCTAGACCTGCCCTATAAGCAATGCTAAAGGGAGTTCTTCAGATTGAAATGAAAGGACACTAGACAGTGGTTCAAAGCACCATACAGTAATAAAGAACTTGAGGCAAAGGTAACCATTTGGGTTATAATAAATGCCAGTATTATTGTTTCGGATGTAACTCTACTTTCTACCTCCTACAGGTGCTAAAATGAAAATGCATAAAAAGTAATAATAAATCTAGATTTTGGACATACAATGTACAAAGATATAATTGTTAACAAGTACAAAATATGGTGGGAGGACAGAGGAGTATAGGAAAAGTATATGTGTATGCTATTGAAGTGAAGTTGGTGACTTGATCTCAAACCAAATATAACTGCTACATACTTAGAATGTTAAATTTTAACTTTCCAGTAACCACAAGGAAAACATGAACAATATATCCAGATAGAAACAAGGAGACATTCAATATGGTACAACACAAGAAAGCAAAGAAATATAAAAGTAGGTTTCAATAGAAGCAAAAGTTAAAAAATGTATAAGACTTACAAAGACTAAATAGAAAAATGGCAAAAGAATAACTTGGTTATCAGCAGTGACTTTAAATCTGAATGGATTAAACTCTCCAGGCAAAAGGCAGAGATTTGCAGAATAGATGAAAAAGCATGATGCAATTGTATGCTGTCTATAGAAGACTAACTTTAAAGTCAAAGATACTAGTAAGTTGAGGTGAAAGGATGGAAAAATATATACCATGCAACTAGTAACCACAAGAGAGCTGAATTGGCAATGCTAATAAAGGATAAAACAGACTTTAAGTAAAAAACAGTTATGAGGGACAAAGATGGTCATTACATACTGATAAAAAGGTTACGATTCAACAGGAAGGTGTAACAATTAAAAATCTATATACACCTAACAGCAAAGCCCCCAAAAGATATGAAGAAATACTAACAGATTTGAAGGGAAAATTTGATGGCTCTATATTAATGGTGGAGACAAACCTTTAGCTGAACTGACAGAGAGAAAAAGAGAGGGTACAAAGAATGAAAATTAGAAATAAAAAGGGGGCATTAGTAATGATTCTACTGAAATAAAAAGAACTATAAGTGGATACTGTGAACAACTATATGCCAATAAATTAGATAACCCAGATGAAATGGACAAATTCTTAGAAACATACAAACTACCTACATTGACTAAAGAAGAAACAGAAGATCTCAAAAAACAAATAACTAGCAAAGAAATTGAATCAATAATCAAAAACCTCCCAAGAAAGAAAAACCCAGGACCAGATGGATTTCCAGGGCAATTATACTAAACATCCCAAGAAAATTAACTCTAATTCTGCCCAAACTCTTCGAAAGAGTTGAAGAGGAGAGAACACTCCCTTACTCATTCTACAAGGCCAACGCCTCATATCAAAGCCAGATGAAGATAACGCAAGAAAAGAAAACTACAGACCAATATCTCTTAGGAATATAGAGGCAAAACTCCTCAAGAAAATACTAGCAAACCAAATCCAACAGCCAGGATTAAAAGAATTATGCGCCATGATCAAGTAAGAGTTATCCCTGATAGGCAAGTTTAGTTCAACATAAAAAAAACAAATAATGTAATACACCACATTAACAGAATGAAGTGAAAATCTGAATGATCTACTCAATGAACGTGTAAAAGATATTTAATAAAATACAGCACACTTTTCTGGTACAAACACGTAGAACACTAGGGATAAAAGGAAACTTTCTCAATATGATTAACGGCATAACTGAAAAGTACACAACTTACATCCTGCTTAATGGTGAAAGCCTGAAATCTCTCCTTCTGAGATCAGGAACAAGACAAGGATGTCCACAGCCACCACTGTTATTCACCTTTGTACTGGAAGTTCTTGCCAGAGCAGTTAGGCAAGAAAAAAAAGAAATAAAAGGCACACAAATTGGAAAGAAGGAGTAAAACTGTCCCTATTTGCAGATGATATGATCCTATGCATAGAAAATACTGAAAAATCCACAACAAAACTCCTACAGCTGATAAATGAGTTCAGCAAATTTTCAGGGCATAATATTAACAAGTATTTCCATACATAAAGCAACGAACAACCAGAAGAAGAAATCAAGAAAAAAAATGTGTTCACAATAGAATTAAAAGAATTAAATATCTAGGAATAAATCTAACCAAGGATGTAAAAGACTTGTACAAGGAAACTACAAAATGCTGCTAAACAAAATCAAAGAAGACCTAAATAAATGAAAGGACATTCCATGTTCATGGATTAGAAGACCAAATATTGTTAAGATGTCAGTCGTAACCAAAGCAATTTATACATTCAATGAAATCCTGATCAGAATTCCAACAACCTCCTTTGCAGAAATGCAAAAGCCAATCATCAAACATATATGGAAGGACAAGGGACCCCAAATAACAAAAGCCATCTTGAAAAAGAAAATGAAATTGGAGGACTCACCTATCCTGATCTTAAAATTTATTACAAAATCACAGTGTCAAAACAGAATGGGACTGGAACAAGGAAAGACACACAAACCAGTGGAATAGAGCTGAGAGCTCAGAAATCAACCTTCCCATTTATGACCAATTTATTTTTGACAAGGTAACAAAGACCACTCAATGTGAAGGAATATGCTCTTCACCAAATGGTGTTGAGAAAACTGGATCTCTATTTGCATAAAAAGAGGACCCTACCTCACAACATATACAAAAATCAAGCCTAAATGGGTGAAAGACATAAATAAAAGAGCTGGAACTATCAAACTCCTAGAAGAAAACATAGAGAAGCATCTTCAGAACCTTCTGTAAGCAATGTTTCTTAGACTTTATAGCCAAAGCACATGCAACAAAATGAAAAACAGATAAATGGGATCTCATCAAAATCAAAAGCTTTTGTTCCAAAAAGGTTTTTATCATGAAATAAAAAGACAACCTCCACCACGGGAGAAAATATTTGGAAACCATATATCCATTAAAGGATTAATATCCAGTATATACAAAGACATCCTTCAACCTAACAACAACAAAAAATAAACTAACAGCCCAATTTTAAAAATCAGCAAACGACTTGAACAGACATCTCTTCAAAGATGATATATAAATGACCACAAAGCTCATGAGAAGATGTTCAACATCATTAACCATCAGGGAAATGCAAATCCAAGTCACAATGAGATACTATTTCACACTCATTGGAAGGCTGCTATTACAAAATACAGAAAATAACAAATGTTGGAGAGCATGTGGAGAAATAGGAACACTCATTCATTGCTGGTGGCAATGTAAAATGATACAGCTGCTATAGAAGACAGTTGGCAGTTCTTCAGAAAACTGCATGTAGGGGCCCAAGTAGATATTTGCACACTGATGTTCATAGCAGCATTATTCACAATTACCAAAAAATGGAAGCAATCCAAATGTCCATCATCCAATGAATGGATAAACGAAATGCGGTATATACACACAATGGAATATTATTCAATTATAAAAAGGAATGAAGTCCTGATAATGTGACAACACAAATGAACCTTGAAGACATCATGTTGAGCGAAATGAGCCAGACACCTGAAGACAAATATTGTTTAACCTCACTGATTTGAAACAATTAGAATAAGCAAACTCATAGAGTCAGAATCTAGAAAGTAGGTTCCCAGGGGACAGGATGGAGGTAGGGAATGGGAACTCAAGGCTTAAAATGTACAGGGCTCCTATTTGGAATGATGGGAATATTTTGGTAATGAATGGTGGTGATGGTAACACAACATTGTGAATACAATTAACAGCATGAAGCATGCACCTGAATGTGATTAAAAGGAGAAAAAGTGGATTGTATATACGGTAACAGAATAAAATTTCTTTAAAAAAAGTTCAGGGAACTACACTACACAGTGTGTTGAAGTTAAACAATGGACTTTAATTAATAGTACAAATAGAAAGATGCTCTATTCTCAATTGTAACAAATGTCCCACACCAACGCAAAGTGGTAGGGTAGGATGTATGGGAATCCTGTATTTTATGCATGATCAGTGAACCCACAGCTTCTCTAATAAAGAAATTTTTTGAAAAACAAGTCATTCAGCATTTATCTTACTCAAATTGAGCTCCTTGTATATTTTCGTAGGTGAGAGTTAGAAGTAAAATATGTGGGTATAAAGGGAAAATCAAATCAACATTATGTAATGCTTAGCATATGCAGGAGCTTTATCTCGTATAATCCTTGAGACAAGCAGAGTTAGACATTATAGTGTTCCCAATTTACAGAGAGTTTTTTAAAGCAGGCACTGGTACGCCCAGATTTGCCAATGGTCCTTAGACCATGTCAATGACAGTCCAGACACAAGAGCAAAGATTAAAAAAAAGACACACCCTGTCAACAAATTTCTATGGGAAGAAGAATGTGGGTGCCATGTAAAAGCAGTAATAAGGGTTTCAGGGGAAGGGTGACCATTTTCTAGCTGACATGACATCACAGAGGAAGTTCTGTGGTTTTGGTCTTGTAAATGTGATTAACGAAATGAAAAGTACAGGACAACAGTTTTCCTTTAAAATTTTACTTATATGACTGGAAATATTAACCTTATGTGAAAAAAATGAAAAATCTCTCAGAGCTGTCAGTCCTTTATTAGTGAAGTCTAATAAAATGCTTGCATTTTTTCTTTTCTTAGAGTTATTTGTAGAAAGTAGGTCTTCAAAATTCAAAAGGACATAATTAGCCTTAAAAATCCCAAATCAAACATTTTCTCACATAGCCCATAATTTTATAAGGATTTTAAAAGTCAATGTCTTTTGACTCCCAGGGGTGTAAATCTCCCTGACAACATGGGACCTGACTCCCAAGGATGAGCCAGGACCCAGCATCACCGGATTGAGAAAACCTTCTTGACCAAAAGGGGGTAGAGAGAAATGAGACCAAATAAAGTCTCAGTGACTGAGAGAATTCACACAGAGTCGAGAGGTTATCCTGGAGGTTATTCTTATGCATTATATAGATATCCCTTTTTAGTTTATGGTGTATTGGAGCAACTGGAGAGAAGTACCTGAAGCTGTTGAGCTGTGTTCCAGTAGCCTTGATACTTGAAGATGATTGTATAACTATATAGCTTTTACAATGTGACTGTGTGATTATGAAAATCTTGTGTCTGATGCTCCTTTTATCCAGGGTATGGACAGATGAGTAAGAAAATAAGGATAAAAAATAAATAATAAAGAGGGATAAAGGGTAAAAAAATTAGGTAGATTGAAATACAAGTGGTAAGTGAGAGGGAGGGGTAGGGGTATAAGATGTACATGGTTTTTCTTTTTTTCTTTTAATTTCTTGTTCTGGAGTAATGGAAATCTTCTAAAAATTATCATGGTGATGAATACATAGCCATGTGAGGAATTATGAAACACTGATTGTATATTTTGGATGGATTGTATGGTATGTGGACATAACTAAATAAAAATCTTTTTAAAAACTTATCAGGAAAGCTATTTTTATAATTCACACTTTATATCTGTGTATGTTACTGTCAGAATTGCAGACCCTGAGAAACACCACAAAGCGGTTTAAAACTTCAAATTTTTAACAGTCATTACAGTGCATAATGCCTGCCCCACACTGACCTCCTTTGTCTTAAAAAATCACAATAACATTTGTAATTTGCAAATATGTCAATAAAGCTTAATTGGTTAAAAAAAATAAAATAAACAGAAAGATACAAGTGCTGGAAAAAATGTGGAGAGATGTTATTTTTATTTTTAAATAAAATTTTTTGGAGTAATGAAATTGTTCAAAAATTGATTGTGGTTGTGAATGCCCAACTATATGATGATACTGTGAGCTACTGATTGTACACCTTAGCTGATTATATAGTATGTGAATATATCTCAATAAAATAGCATTTAAAATAGGGCAAAAAAGTCAGTCTTTAAATTTCATTTCCTGTATAAAACTTAAGTGATTCAACACCATCAATTCTTTATCCGATTTGTGGGGCTGCTTTCTTTTTGGAAAATGTAGTAACCCATGGGTTATTAGAAATTATATTGCATACTGTCAATCATAGAATCCAAAACACTTAAAAATTCTAAACCATAGCTTTTCATTTTATCTCTAGGGAACAGACAGAAAATGTCAATTCTAGTGTACATTTTAAGAAACTACTGCAGACATGTTTCTAATTCATGCAAAGCCACAGAACACCTGAATGGAAGAATAGGAAATGAAAAGCAGAAAGCAAGAAACCAATATCCAATAACTGGATATTTTCTTTTTCACAGAACTCATTACCAGGTAGTTGACTCAAGAAACGGTTTCTGAAATAATTCAGAAATCATAACTTTACAATATCAAAAACAAAATTGCTAAGCATAAAGCAGTTCATTTAAACAAAAATTATTCATTAGCAATACAGAAAATTTAAAGCTGTGCATTCATATGAAATTTAAATTCATCCTAATGGTTTATTAAAGTTTGACTAACAAGAGATTTCAGGAAGGAAACAGCCCCACAAAATGGGGGGCAGGGGGAGAATCTCTGGAAATAAGTGTTGTTCTAATACAGATTTATCAAATTGAGAGTAAATGGATTAAGAACAACTTAGAAGCAAACCTAATTACTAAAATTTAAATTTAACAAAAATTATGCTATCCAAACCTCTTAGTACATCTTCAGTGACAAGAATCCCATTCTCCATTTGGGCAGATGATTCTCAGTAATAAAAATTTAAAGATAAGCTTAGTCTAATAACATTCCATAGGGCTTATTGATTGCTTAAGTAATGTACTAATCAATATCTTTTTTTTTTTTGCAAAGGAAGTCGTGCAAAGTACAATTAAATAATGTTCTTGGCACTAGAAGAAGAATGGTCTCAAGTCAAAAATTCAGATATGAGTCACCAATCTGAGGGCTGAAACACTTAGGGAAAAAGTACAAGGAGCAAACCCTAGGGCTAACAAGAAACTCTGGAAATTACTTCACAATCTGAGCTTCCTCCAATTCAAAACCTCAATAATAACATGACAACACATCCCTTAATTTGCAGATGCAGCTATTCAAATAAGTATAGTTCTTCTCTGTTGGCAAAGAAAGAAAATGAGTGCACCTTTATTTTTACCCACTCTTACTTTGAGATAAAGTTATTCATTTTACAATACGAGGAGAGCAACTCAGGATTATTGCTCTATGGGATATTTTATCCAAGATTTCAAGCTAACCAACATCTTGGTGATAAGGACTCTGAGTTACAGGAGTTAAATGGTTTACTTGAAGTTAGAGCTATGATCCTACCAATTGAGGGTCTAACTCTTGGAAACTGCATTTTGTTCTACTTCTAGGTTTTACTCTTCAATAAGAAAAAAAGTACATTTAGTCTTCCTAGTTCCTCCTCTTTTGATTCCCTGATCAGCACATTCATTCCTCATTAAAATGTCCAGCTAATGGGTTCCATACTGCAGCCAATACTAACACAGTTTCAGAATACAAAGGGAATTCCTATTTGAGATTTTATAGGTTATTGCACACACTGAATTAGACACTGCTATTTTTTAACATATGTATGCCTAAAGGAGAGACAAAATACATTCCTCTCCACTTTACAAATGAGTAATCTGCACGAATTACTCATAATCTCTGAGGAATTCCTTTGATCCTGAGTCCATTAAAAGACCAAGATGCTTTGATTTGCAGAACCAGAAGGAAAAAAGGCATAAAAACAAAAGAAGTCTTCATAATCCTGGATGGAAAGGTGGTTGACTGAGTACAAAACCAACCAATGACTACATAAAAGTAAGAGGAAAGAGCTGTCCATGTCTAATTTCAGAAGCCATTTAAGAAAACTGAAGAGCCTATGCTTTGAAGCCTAAATCCAATACCTTCAGGGAAAATCTTGTTACACAAATACCGTGATAAAAAATCTATCTACGCTTTTTAAAGTGTTCCAACTTTACCAAGACATGCCTAAGCTGGTCATAACATTCTAATTTAGCAGGGTTTCTCAAACTCTCCTGCTGATAAGAATCACCTGGGCTATCTGTTAGGGATACAGATTCCAAACACAGGTCTGGACGGTACTACCGAAGCTCTGCACATGATCCTATCTCCAGGCACGTGATCCTATCTCCAGACACGTGATCCATTCTCCAGGCACGTGATCCTATCTCCAGACACATGATCCATTCTCCAGGCACGTCATCCTATCTGATTCCTTGGCCTATGATCCGTGATGCTATTGACTTAAGGGTCCCAATTAATTTAGGTTTTGCACATACAAAATATAAATCAATTTCATGTACATACATAAGAATAACTTTTAATATGCTCTTTTTTACAGGCAAGAATTCAGCTGTTGGAGGAGGAAACTCTACATAGCCATGAAAATTGAGGAAGAAAAATCTATTCAGTCAGTTGCTAACTGGGTTTTCCACTCCAAAGGAAATATTTATAAAGTATTCTAGAACTTCTAAATACAATATAGCTAAATACTGAAAAGCTTTTTATGACTGAACACAAAATAATTTAAATTAACCTTTAAAAACGTAAACATTTCCTTGACCAACATTAGACTCGAAAATGTAACATCATATGTGGAAAGCAGAAAACTAAACTCACCAAATACTGTTCTAGAACCAAAAGAAATAGTGAAAGTACAGTCACAGGCAGGCAGGAAAATAAAAGAAATGGAAAATTATTTCATTCTGGTTCTAATACACATTTCAATAATTCTTAAGTAAAGAAAATAGGGCATGTCTGATATCAGAGAGCACAGCAGGTAACACGTAGCAGAGTGCCTAAATATTTTTTGTAAGAATGGCAGTAGGATCATTATTCATTATGTTCTTTCAATAGCGTGTGCTCCCAAGTTCCAGAAGGGAAGAAACCTCTCCCATCATCCTTCTCTTGAGAGCCTCTGTTTGAACCCAAATTGCTGGTTCCCCTGAAAAAACTGTTCTCCAGGGATTACAAGCCAGTAAGCTCCTTCAAATCCTTTGAAGCTCAGTGAAAGGTACTGCAGAGGGTGGACAGGGGCCTGAACCCCAATCAGCTGTGTGCAAAGGGGATCAGCTGGTGGCACGCCCAGCCTCCAGATCTTACAGGCTGGAAGGCACAGAGAAACCCAGCAGTCGAGGCACTACCACTTCCTCTCCTAATTGCACAGCGGGCTCCCCTCTTATGATGGCCTTCTCCAAACAAGTGGTGAAAGAATAACTGCAACTGCTTCAACACATTAACACATACATCACATCCACGCATACAAACCGCACACACATAGACACAAAATATAATAATCCATTGCACTCTCAGTTATCTGGACCTCTGGGTAATCGAAGGTTAGCCCTTTAAAAACATGCCACCTTCAAGGACCTCTTAAGATGGTAGAACTCATTTTTTGACACTTTCTCTAAAGCCCACAACCTCCTGTTACCTCACTGCCAGTTGCTTCCCTCCCCAGCTTAATTTCTGTGGCTTCTTCTAAGTCCCACTACCTCACCCCTGTTTTCTCTGATTTCCCAAGAGTTTGTTCTCTCTCTAACTTTTCCCATGCTTCTCACTTTCACATGACAAGACGGGCCTTTTATAGCGGCAAGGCCAGCCAGATGATAATCATAATATGCTTTGTATAATCTTTGGGTATTCAATCTGCTTAACAGTTTTCATCAGTTTTTACTCAATTTTTTTTTCAAGACCAGAAATGCTTGTTGGCATTATTCTGGAAGCCTGGGGAGAGAACAAGGGTGATTTCTAGATAATCTAGCCTGTGCTATCATTTCAAATTCATTTAAATCTTTTGTTATAGACGTATTCATTTATATTCAATATTTTAAAAACAGCATCATATGTCCATTGAATGAATTGTGATATCAAATCAATTTTGTATTCATTTATTTTATTTTAACTAAAGGAAAAATGCAGAAGGGCATACAAATACTTGTGTTAATAAAATGATCCACATGTCAGCTGACAATTTACTATTTTACAAATTACTTCAGAATTTAAATCACTGAACAGTACTTACTGTTGCATGATAGTTTCTATACATGGGCATTTTTAGTAACTTTGTCAAGTAATCTTCCAGTTGTTTCTGTAATGCAAACATTAGATGAGGTTAACACAGTCACACATGGGGAAAAATTTAAACTATTAGCAACAAAGCTGTGATCATTGTTTCACCCTCATTTTTATAAGTTATGCAATTATTTATTAATATTATCCCTGGGCAGGGAATGAAGAATAGAATTAAGGCATCATTTCCATAGTCCTCTTGAACCATTATTTAAGACTCTTGTTGTTATTTACTTTTCCACATTTAGGTCTTCTGTAAAGTGCTTAGAGACTAGGCCAGAGCCTTACATTTCTCTTTACCCTCCCTGACTTCTAGCACAAGATTTGCCCATAGTAGGTATATTTAAAGCATTTTTTTTTTAATTTTACCCAAACCTTGTATTTCCTTGACCCTAGCACTGGATGGAATGAGAGATATACTACTGATTTATTAACAACTTTTTGGAAAAAAAAAAAAGGAGAGTGGGGAAATGGGGATGAAAATGAAGAAAAGACTTTCCTTATAAAATATATCCTGATTTCAAATACCTTAAAAATGTGTTTGCTAAGCTTAAGGAAGTGGAGTAGCACATGCCAGTCACTTTGCCCAGGCTATAAAATAAAGCATCCTTTTGATGAATCATTAAGGGTTAATGGTCATAGATCACCATTTTCAGTTGGATTCATATACATACATGGAATGACACTAAAATGTAGAATTTTATATGTCTAGATATCATGGAAAATATTGCTAAAGTGTTTTTAGCAAGAAGACGACTACAAAAGAGATATCAAGACATCCCCTCCAGAACATGAATGTCTCAGAATACAAAACAGAACTGATGTTTCCATGTTGACTTTCTAGTAAAAAAAGTTCACCTTCTACCCTAATCAGTGCTGTTATCACTAAAGCCAACAAAGTTCTCCTCCTCCAGAGTCTTCTCTCTTCTATTATACATGCTTGTGCTCTGTCTTGCACTTTTCAGACCCTACGTGCTCCACCTTCAGTTTAGGATTGAGATTTTACATGTACTTAGGAAGAGCTACCCTACATATTAAGGTAAATGTAGGGAAATGTGTGATTTTAAAAAAACAGATCTCAAAACCCACATCTTTGACTTGCAGCAGGCCCAGAGAGGTCCCTGCAGGAAGGGTGGCCTCTTCATAATGTGACACCTAACAAAGAACTTGCCTCCTTTTCTGGAAAAACGCATCCTCCCCAGGGTCAGCAACACAACAGGGAGGCCTGATCTGGTAAGATTAGGCCTAGTCAGCCAACCTGGAAGATGGGTCAGTGGGTAAGAGAAGTTGCAGCCAAACCCACCTCACTCCTTGGCAGCTGCTGTGCTTCTACAGCAATGCAAAATCGTGTCCAAACAATGGAAGAAAGGACTTACCCTTCTTCCAAAGAATTGTTCTTCTTTTACCATGTTTTCAGATGAGCGGGGCAAACTTGGCATCTCTCGAGGCTCCTCTCCTTTGACATTTTGTCTTCTGAATGTGTGTCTAAAACACACACACACACGCACACAGGCACACACACAAGGCAAATATTTATTAGATTATTCTTGAACCATGATTCCCCTAATGTCTTTCATGAAATGGCTTACTTTTAGCAGAGCCTATTTAATTGAAAATATTTACCAACAATGGACAAGTTAATCTATGAAATACTCTTTGTACTGAAAACACTTTATAATTAAATCCAAACTGATTACCTTCTGGTGGGAATGGGAATTCGGATAAAAGCTTTGTACTTGAGCAGTTCTCTATGAAATTCTTGGAAGTGCTTGAATTTCCTCTTAACATGCCATTTAAATTCCCCATGTGTTAATTCGATCGTGTAAAGATTTATACTTGGTACCTACAGTGATAAATAGAAATGGTTGGTAATTTAGATTAAAACAAAAATTCTAAAGTGCTCAATGAGCAATAGCTAATTAATAAGTAACATGTCCAGTTATTTCACATAAGTATATAAACACAATCTGAAAAAAAAATCTTCTTTTTTTAATCCCTAGTTTAAAAAATAATACTCTCTTAAATGTTTGTCATAAAATTTACTTAAGATAGACTTTGAATCCCACTTAAGACAAATTCCTACAAACCCTATCACATACTCCCACCCACCGACATACACCGGAAACCAAAGACCAGACAAAGGAGGTGATGAGCACAGGCCCTCCAGCCTTCAGGGGCCTAGCCCACAAGTATAGGCAATAAGCAGACAGCTGGAGGTGAGGAGAGGGAAGGAGGATGCAAGGAGTGCTATCTTAGCCCCACCCTTTGCCCTTTAGAAACCCATTACTGCCCTTCAGAAACCCATTACATGCCTTCTCCCCTTCTGAAATGCATTCCCTGACCCAGCCTTGTCTACACAACCTCTTGCCCTGATGCATGACCTGTGGCCTGGAAGATAAAAGATAAGAGGGAAGGGAGCAAAAGGTCTTCCAACACACAAGACGTCTTCCTCAAACACTCAACAAAAAGGAATCTCTATTAAACAAAATTGTAAACGCTTCTTTCAAAATGCAACTATATCCTGGTGACTAGTGAACCATTTCAATCAGATCTAACAGACCAGGAGGATAGACGTTTTGATGCAGAAGACAGTGTCAGGAGAAGGAGGGGTATTTTTAAAGCACAGGAGAACCTGAAGGAAGCTGCTATGATGTGTGCATGTCAGGGGCAAGAGGTGGGGGGCAGCCTGGACCACCCAGAGGCCCCCGCCAGGAAGCCTAGGCATTAGAGGTGGTGTGTCCAGGTGGGGAGGCGGGGAGGGGATATGTTTCCTACCCTTTCTTTCTCTGCTACTTTACCCAGGTGCCGGTATCAGCAACCCCTGCATGACTGAATTATGCTGGCCTCACAGCTGGCCTGCTGCCACTCATTCCTGATGACTGTCAAATACGCAGGCTGCTAAAGCAAGTCCACTGTGTGTAGATGTATGTGTACATTAGAGCATGTGTGCATTCATGTGTACATACATTAGAGCACGTGTGCATTCATATGTACATTAGAGCATGTGTGCACTTATGTGTACATTAGAGCATGTGTGCATTCATGTGTACATTAGAGCACATGTACATTTATGTGTACATTAGAGCATGTGTACATTAAAGCATGCGTACATTAAAGCATGTGTACACTCGTGTACATTAGAGCATGTGTGCATTCATGTGTACATTAAAGCATGTGTGCATTAAAGCATGTGTGCATTCATGTGTACATTAAAGTATGTGTGCATTCATGTGTACATTAAAGCATGATCACAAGAATCAAAGGTGACTTGCAGTCTTAAAGCTGATATCCAGCCAAATCACTGGCAAATACTGAAATCTTGTACTTGCTTTGCCTCTAGTTAGAATCCACAATAGCTGCCATAATCAAAAGGGGAAGAAACCCAGTTGTGGGGTTCAAAATTACATGCTGCCTGTTGGGGACTGAACCATAAAGATAAATTCAAGTCTTACTCTACATTCCTCTGGGTGTAGCCCATTTGTAGGTAGGTTTGAAGATGTTATTAGTTAAGGGGTGGACTCATTTATGAATAGGATCTCCAAAGATACCATTTAGACGCAGCCAAATTGAAATAGGATGGGTTTTCCTCCATGACTGAAGTCCTTATAAAGCAGAAGAAATTCAGACACCATTGGCCAAGGGAAGCCAGAAGGCAGCAGAACCAGAGGAGCAGACACCAGAAGAGAGAGAGTTCTCCAGGTGATGGAGGATTGTCAGCATGCCACAGCTTCTGGGAGACAGCCAGCCCTGCCCTGCCGGTACCTTCACATTGGACCTTTAACCTCCAAAACCATGAGACCATAGTTTCCCATGGATTAAGGTGCCCAGTGTGTGGTATCTGTCATGACAGCCCTGGCATACTAAGGCACTGCCTTTCACCTCAACCCACATCACAGGCCTCAGCCTGCATCATATTTCACAAAGAAGGTGCAGGAAATCTCAGCATGGCCAGGACTTCTGCATTCAAGTGAAAAGGCTCAATTTATGATAAGCCAAATACATAAGAAAAACTATACAACTCAAGCAAACCACATTTCCTGGGCTTATGTTTCCCCATACTTGCAAAAGCCAAGATTTCTCCCTGACACATAAATCAGGAACTTTATACATTAAGCTCTTAGCAGTTGCGAGGCACTATGTGCCAGTGGGAATAGCACATCGTGTCCTTTTTGAAGGTTTTGAAGGTCTGAAATTCTGCCATGTGGCTTCTCATCTGTGAAACTTCGGTCAAGTGACTTGGATTCCATCAGAGACCGCTTCAGAAGAATTACTAGAATTCTTCGGAATCGGAATAATAAAGAGATTTCCTATAAAGGCGTGGCAGGGGTAGTCGGGGACTTGTGATGGCAGTTGTCCCTAGTCCTAAAGGGACTGGAGGCAGGACGAGTTGCTGGAACTAGGAGAGAGCCATGTGAACAGGGCCACCTGGGGGGAGTGCGGTGGAAGGTGACAGTTTTGGTCAAAGGGCATGGCAAGCCCAGGTTGACCCCATTCTCTTACCTGGGGAATCCATTGGCCAAGCCCTATCAGAGGAGAAAAGCAGAGGAGCCTAAGGGGCAGAGAGCAGGTACAGAAAGTGCAGAGAGGACCTGGAGGGGCAAGCGGAAGATTTCTAGCACAGGGGTAATAACATCTATCTCACAGGGTGGTCATGAGTGTGAAAAGAGAAGCACATAGTCATGGGCTGGCATATGTATAATACGTTTAGTAATTAGAAAAAGTATCATTCTGATTTATCTGGAATCACATTCAAACTGCATGAATTTAGTTCAGCTCCCTCAGTAAACACTAGGATAAGGAATAATCCTTAGCTTTCCCACATTAATCATCCAAACCAAGGATTTAATATTTAAAGCAGATGTAATATTTAAAGTATATGTAAACCAAACTCATTTGCCTAACTGAAAAGCAAAGAAAATTCTGGTTTGGCAGCTTAAGTATTTATCATCATGAATAGCTTTAGGACATATCTAACTACAATAATATTATATATAATTATTATTAATAAAGTCCTCACAACAAGCCTAACCTGTGTATGATCCATTAATCAGATGAGGAAACTGAGGAACAGAGATGTTAAGGAACTTGCCTAAGATCACAAAGCAAAAGCAGGAGTTAAGCCAATGCCATCTGGCTCTAGAGTCGGTACATTTAATAACCACACATTAAGGCCTCTCAATCTACAAGCTGATGAACAAAATAAAAAGGCAAAAGTCGTTTTAGAGATATGTCTGGGGGCGTTGTGCTCAGTGGTTTAAGTGAGACAAGTGAAGGACACACACCACAGTGGGTATCAGACACAGCACTAGGAAAAACCAATAAGAAACCAAGGCTCGTTTCCGCCTCCAAAACACAAGAGAAGGGAAGGCAAAGTGTAGCCCTGACTGAAAGGCTATTCCATGTCTCTGAGGTGGCAGCCAACCGCAAACTGACTCTGCTGTGGCTGGAGCTTTACCAGAAAGGAAAAAGTCACCATCCTGCAGCAGCTTCCCATACCCAGCAGATTTGAAAACTGCAAAAATCAACATGCTGCCCTAGCGGCTACTCTCAGCACACTCTGTGTTAGAGGGTACAACTTCGCTCCAGCATTGTTCCTGGGCTCAACCAGAAAATATATCACCGGAGTCTAAAGGATGGAGAACCAGTAACAAATAAGAGGCAGACTGCTAGCAGCATTCCCTCAGCAGTACTTTCAGAAAATGGTACTGACCAAACCAGCAGCCAGGCACTTTTTTTTTTTTTTGCTTTAAGAATCAGGTAGGGAGAAAGATCAAAGGTGATGGTGGAGTTCTACAGAGAAGGTTGGGTTTAACAAATGAGTATGATGGCTGAATCATTATATGGATATTTCTTTTAGTCCCAGTATCTTAGAGCAGCTAGAAGCAAAAACCTTAAATTGTGGAATTTTCTCCCATACCAAACTCTAAAATCTGTGCTATGACTAATTGTTGTGGTGTGCTTTGAAATGTATTGCTTTTTTTAAATATATGTTATTTTTCACAAAAAAGAAAAAAAAGTCAATTGTGATGACAAATGCACAGCTATATAATGATACGGTTAACCATTGATTATATACTTCGGATGATTACATGGTATGTAAACATATAATAGATATCAATAAATTTTTTTTTTACTTTTTTTAAAAATAGCACACACACAAAAGAGTCAAGTAGTACCACTATTTTCTTGCCCAACAAGCATTAGGAAAGCTAAACTTGCCCTTGATCTATACCTGCCATACGTGTGGAATGCTATGCCCCAGAAGTACAAATTAAACAGAAAACTGGGGATAGTGGAAGAACAGAAATGGCACTTTGTGATTTATTAAACTGACAAATTGCCTTTAAAAAAAAAAAAAGGACATACTTTCCACATGAGGACAGAGAAGTATGAGAATAAATACAAAATGGGGAAGGAAGCACAAAAGTGAGAGGTGAAGTGGACTTGGAAATGATAGATAAAACAAGAAGACAAACAAAACTCTAAAACATGGTCATGACTGGGAGGAAGAAAAGTGAAAATCAGTGTATTCAATCACACATATGGACAAATGAAATGCGAGCCAAAAACATCCTCACCCTGGTGGTGGATGTAAAGCGCTCCACTTCCAGAACGCGCGCTTTTATCGGACAGCCGGAGAGAAACGTCTGTATATTGGGCTCCTTAAATCCTTGAGTGTTATAAATAGCAGAGAAAGGGATACACACTAAAAAATAAATAAGGAAATAAAGTTATTGCAAGGATAAGTGATGTCAACATCCTTGCGTTTTGCAGGCATTAAGAACAAGAAAGCGGCCTCCGCCCGGCGTGATGACGGCGAACAGATCGGTCATTGGCTGGTCAATTGGCCGGTCATCGCCCCTGCCCCGCGCCCCTTAACCCTGACGAGCGCTCCTCTCGCACTCAGATCACCAGTCTTTACCTTCCTGCGTCTTGAGCTCGCTGGGAAACACTTCACAGTCCACCTCCTCTCCCTCGAAGTGGAGCTCCCGCGTGTCCAGGTTTTCTATCAAATTGCTCATGTCAGCAGCGATTTTCTGCAGTGCAGAGGTATTCACTCGCGGCTCATTTTTCAGTGACATGGTGACTTCTGGCAGGGTAAAAGTCAAGGGGCTGGGAAAGAAGAAAAGGGTTACGGGGAAGTCAGCTCGTTTTGTGTGAGTCCCAGTTATCCCAAAGAACCCGGTGATTGATTTTCCTGTTTAACATTCAAAGTATTCCTAGCTAGTAAATTAAACTGGAGTGAGGCATTTAATCATCACTGAGAAAGAAAAAAGAAACAAAACGTTAAATAAATGCCAACATAGCTCTCATCTAAGTTTACTAATTTGGGTGGAGATGAGTTTGGGAAGGCATTGTTCAGACAGAAATTGACTCTCACCTTTGATAAACACATGGAAAGAAAGAAAACCATATAAAATAAGTAACTTCTATGTTTTTAAAGAAAATTTGGGGCATTTTACAGTCATTTTAAGATGTGGATTTAAAAATACTTTTCAGTTTTCGACATTTGTAGGTGATAGCGCAAGCAAGGTGTATGCTTTTTGAGAGATGAGGTCTTGTCCGTGATTTAACGTGAGCGAAAATGAGGTACATGTCTTGAAAGGAAATTGATTAATATACCTATTCCAAAAGATACCTGCGGTACTGGAATTATATCTCTCTTCTTCTCTAAAAAAACGGGTTCTGTTTCATTCTGATATCTACTAACACAAGAAGTTTTACATCATTACCCAGAGAAGAAGAGTTCATACAGATTTTGTTTTTTATTTAAAATACTGAGATTTAAACCTTGAGCACTGTCATCAGAATTGAATGAAGAGTCTATATTCATCCAATGTAGATATAATCTCTCCATCACAACCAGACTCTAAAATGGAAGGGCCCTCATAACATCGCCTCTTCAGCACATGTTCATTTATCACTTCAAGCCACAAATATTTACTAAGCATCTGCCGTGTGCGAGACGCCATGAGAGGATATGTAAAGATGAATAAGGCTG
Organism: Myrmecophaga tridactyla; assembly: GCA_004026745.1. Lineage (NCBI taxonomy): Eukaryota > Metazoa > Chordata > Mammalia > Pilosa > Myrmecophagidae > Myrmecophaga > Myrmecophaga tridactyla. Next base: position 37,170 of record PVIY010004013.1, on the reverse strand, counting down.
GTCCCTGTGCTTCAGGAATACGCTACATAACTCGAAGTCCATCCCTGGCCTCCTCCAGGAGACTGGGGGGTGCTGAGGGAAAGACACTTAGCTAGGTTCTTCTCTCCCGTAGGTGCTGGCAATGAGCTGAGTCGCTATAGGGGAAATGCTCAAAGAGAGCCTCACACGAACTTGGGCACCCCTTATGGTACCAACTCAACGAGTCGCAAACGTACACTGCTATGTCTGGTGGAAAGAGACTTTAGACATCAAAAGGTAGGGGCAGGTGAGAAAGGCTTCTTAGCTTTGCCAGATATATATATATATATATATATATATATATATATATATATATATATATATATATATATATATATACATATATATATGGAATATTCCCAATTACATATATTGAATGTGTAATCAATATGGTTTCTTTTTCCCTGTTGGCTGTAAGGAGCTTGGAGCCAAATTCGTGGACTACCAAAAACAAAATATAAGGCTTGCCGGAGACCCAGGTTCGATTTCCGGTGCCTGCTCACGCAAAAAAAAAAAAATTTTAAATAAGGCTATCCTTAGTTAGCTTGCTTCCCTTCAACTTTGTCTCCTACTTATGCATTGCATTATAATAGTAGTTAACATATACTGATTGTTTAGTGTAGTGTATGTATCCTATGAGCTGTGTGTACTCCCGAAAACAAGTTCTTAAATCTAATCCATTTCTGCAGGTGTAAACCCATTATAAGTAGGATCTTTCGATGAGGTTACTCCAATTGTGTGACCTGTTTCATTCAGGATGAGTCTGAATCTTCTCACTGGAGTCCTTTATAAATGGAATGAATACAGAATGAGAGTGGGAGAGAAAGCCACAGGAGCTAAAAGTTACAATGGATCCCTGAAGGAGGCAGTAGGGGATGCCACATGTGTCCTGCCATTTGGAGCCAAGGATCACTGGCAGCTGGTCTTGGGAAGAAAGCATCATGTTGTTGGTACCTTGATGTGGACATTTTCAGGGCCTCAAACTGTAAGCTAAGAAATTCCCATTGTTTAAACCAATGTATTTCATTGTATCTGCTTTAAACAACTTAGGAAACTAAAACACTCAGTATGTTCCTGGCTTGGTGACAATTCCTGATACGCATTATCACATTTATCATCAATAATAAATCTATGAACATTTGTTATTTCCATTTTTCAGATGACAAGAGTGTGTTATTCCCTCTTTACAGATAAGGAAACTGAGGCAATGGGAGATTAGGTAACTTTACCAAGACTTTAGGAAGGGATGGAGCAGGGATTTGAGCTCAGGATTCTCTCACCCAAAAGCTGATTTCACAACCATGGCCTTTAACTTGCTGTATATTTTATGCATATATGTAAGACCCTTTGGAATAGATGGAGTATTCATAAAAACAAGTGTCCTGGGGTAAATCCCTTTTGGAGCTGTTTCTAACGGAAACAGTGAATAACATTAGGCAAGCTGTTTAAACTCTTGGCAGTTCAGGTTTCTCATCTATAAATTAGGGAGGTTTAGCCATATCATCTCTAGAGTACCTTTAATATGCAAACTTTGATTGTAGGTATTGAATGCTATAAAATTGTTCAGCTTCCCCTATTAATTTAAATTAAAATTGTAATTAATTTGACCATTCTCCTGCCCCAAGAAATTAATCTAAACAATTTTTCATATTGATAAAAGAAACAAGTGGCAGAATGTTTTCTAACCTGGAAAATTTAATTGGGTCTATTCAGCCTCAATCACCCAGCAGCATATTGAAAGCCTTTGCCTCCAGTCACAAGTAAAATATTTATTTCCTCCCATTCAATTGAAAAACATTTATTAGATGCCAAACATGGGCTAGCCCTTGCTTTATTTAAAATACATGATAATGAAAAATTCAGAGGAAATGAGACAAGGAAAAATAAGTAAGAGATTACATACTACCACTGCTACTTGTTAATTTTTAAAGCCTTTACGTATTTTCTATTGATTAAACCGACCGTTGCTTAACTCTGCCAACTTTCTCAACACAGCAAAGAAAAACAAAGGTTATCCCAAATGATTTGCCTTTTGGACAAAGTGTTAAATATTTTTAATGTATGATCGCTTTAAGATATACAAAGCTAGATATTGTACAATAATTGGGATAAATAACACAGTGCCACTGGATCAGGATAAAATAATATTTTATTTCAGATAAAGAGAAAAGAAGCACATTAACTTTAGACACTCTTAAGGAAGACAGAGAAAAGAAACAGAAAGGAGCCACTTATTTATCATAGGTGTTGACTATAAGCTAAAGCATAATTTTAGCATCATGAATACTGCCAATGACCCTAGGTTAGCATAATTATTCTAAGAGATTTAGTTAAGTAGTGTGCACAATGTCACTCAACTTAGAAGTGTCAGTATGTGATTATACAGCACATTTGTCTGGCTCCAAAATCTCATAGACTTGCTTATACAGGTTCTTAATTGTTGATCTTATTTTATGAGCTTGAATGTCTACAGATTAATCTTTTATATGAAGTTTAAGTTCCTGAAACAACAAAAGAATCCCTTTACTTTAAATCACCATACCTTGGAAGGGATCATACTAACCCACTGTCATTATAATTATGGAAATGGCATATTCCAGTGCTTCTTGAATTTCTCATAGCCTTTTTTTAAGAGCTTTCACTGTAAGATCACAAGGAATTTCAATGGACCCAAAGGGTTTGCAGATTTGTCCATGTTTTTGTGAAATTTTGCTTTTAATAATAGAAAATGAACCAAATTATTTTTCCATCACTGCCTTCATTTGATTTCATGACTTTTCATCCAGCTATTGTGTTGCTAGTTTTATTCTTGAATATCCAGCTTCAAGGCCATCTACATCTTATGTGTCAAACCTTCACTTATTAGTCAATGATTTCTTCCATCTAAAATAATCTGTGATGGTGAGTGAGCAACTTCCACAATTACAGCCTACCAGCAAGGGGATAAGCCTTTAGTGTTTACACTTGAAATAATGTCATTGATTTTGTTACATTCCTTATGATATTGATTTTGTTACATTCCTTATGATATTATACTACAAGATCTTTATCACCTTCAGTACCAAGAAGAGATGATGCTTGTGGAGAGATAGCCGAAGCTGTGTTTTATCTCTGTTTGCATCTACATCCAGGAAAGTAAACAGGTTTTTTCCTCTGGTTTTGGATATTAGTATTAAAAATCTTCACAGGAAATATAACTTGCACTTATTCAGTAGTGAAAACAACACTTAGATTTTTCCTCTGTTCTTAGTTTTCAACAAGGAGATTGGGACGTAGAACCTCATAGAGAAGTAGTTATTTTCCTTTCCAGTAATAAGTACAGAAACATTGCCTTCACTAATACTGATTGAATATGGACTGTACCCCAGGTACTGAGCAAAGAGTTTAATTGCATGATCCCATTTAACCCTCACTACAACCTTATGAGTTGGATCCCATTGTTATCCCCATTTTTAAGATGAGAGGGTTGAAGAGGTTAGGGACTTGCCCAAGGCCACAGGCTGGGAAGTGATGGAGCTGGATGTGACCTCAAAGTCCAGCTATTTAACCAACTGGAGGTGGGACTGGGTATGGGCAGAGGGATGTACACCTGGATATTTTTAGACCTTATTTTTTATACTCTTAAAACAATTGTAAAAAGAAAAACAACATTTACTCTGTAAAGATAATTGTGATTTACTTCCTGCAAATTTATATATGTAAGTATAATATGCAAAGTACCCCCCCATATTTTTCCTATACATTATTTGTGTTTACCTAGAGAATAAAGGCACTGGATGTGTAAGCTGACAATCATATCCTAATGTATGAATGGGAAACAAATTATAATTAGATAATCTAAAAACAAAAACTGTTTTGTGGGGAATTTTTTGTTTTCCTGGTTTCTTTTATGATGAAATTAATTGGAGGATTCATAATATATAACAATCCAACGCATATTATACCTCAGTTATCTGTCTGGAACTGACTTGAGGCTCCCTGAAACACATAAAATCATAAATGTGTATTCAAGTACTGAGCTCATTCTCTAGTGACATAATGTATAGTGGATAAATACTTTTGAGTTTAGCTGACTTTGAATAAAGAAAATGATATCACCATATTTTACATTCTGGACTATATGTTTTGAGAAAATAGCACTTTTTTAAAAAATGCTTGGTGTTTACTTGGATCTTTGATTTTTTTTCTTTTTTTTTAAACATTAATTCCACAAATATCAAAAGAGGGCCTATTCTGTGCCTTGGACAGGTAATTAAATGTCACTGGTGTAGGGGAGAGGCCAGATGGCCCAGGTTTGTCTTACTCTTACCAGCAGTGTAAAGTGGGGTTCAGCTGTGTCCTCTGTGAAAGGGAAAGAGCACCCCTAGGAAGCTGTGAGCAGCAGCTGTGATAACAGACACATCCCTATAGGCTAAGGTAATCGAGGTGTGAATAGCTCCCAGACGCTAATTCAATCAAATGATGATCCCTGAAAAAATATTGTTGAGAGTTTCTTTATTCTACCATTTTTCAGGTCTGACACACTAGGAAGTGTCCTGCCTTTGACCTCTGATTGAGCTCACAAAACTATCTAGCACCTGCTTTTCTGGCTGGCCTACTCTAAGAATAGGGTTTTCCCATTCAACCAAACCTGAAATTTGGGGACCCTACTATACTACTTGCAGAGAAATAAGGAAGCCTCCTCTTCCCCAGCTGCCAACAATCACTTGTGTCAAAAACCAGCCAGACTGAATGAGTGCCCTTTCTTTTCCTGCAGGGCGCCTGGGTCTTACAAGGCCCCCCCACCACCACTGGCCTCAGCCACCCCTCGCCCGCCCACCCCACCTCAGCCGCCCCTCCCCTCAGCTGGCTGTGCATTCCTTTCTTTGCATCCTCATGGCACTGGGCACTTGCTTACACGACATTGGCTCCCATTCCCTTTTGGCTCTAAGTGCCTTTGGTGATGTTGGTGGAAGCTATGAACCCACAACCCCTGGAAAAACGGACATGTGCTCACACACCAGCATTTTGCATATGTTTTAATGAATTCGTAGATGTCCCTTCAAGACCCTTAGGTGAAGAAGCCCTGTGCACTGAGCTGCAATCCCGTGCTGACACTCTCCTCTTCCAGCAGACAGGGACACTCCAGAGGGCGAGAACTATGGCCACTCTCGCCGACACCCAGCTGAACACCTGCTCAATGCATGGGCTTCCCATGCATCACTTCATGCCATCCTCTCGGCTCTTTGATGGAGGCACTGCTAGAAGGCCCACTTCACAGCTAAGGAGACAGGCTGAGCGAGGTGACAATGTCAGAAGGTCAGCACACCAGTCTTAACCCCACTCAAGCTGACCCCAAAGCCACCCACCTCTTCTACCTCTGTCTTCCATTTTCCCACATGACAAAAAAAGGAGGGGTTCTGCCTCCTGGGGTCATGAAGCCTTCTCCTGCACAGAGCCTTTGAGTCCAGACATGGATTCTTGATATTCACAATAGTTATGTCCCCTGGAGTCATCCAGACAATGAATTAGTGAAAACTGAACCACTGTCCTTAGGGCAAATAAAAGTTCAACTCCTGGGAGCCTCTGGTCATAATTAAGGTATAACCTTATTTTATGTGTATTGCCTTTTTTCGCATGAAAGTCAACATGATATTTGTAGCCACTTAATTTATAGGTTCGGATTTGCAGACAACACAGACTTCAATGACATAAAGACAGATTTTATTAGGAAAGTAATTAAAAGAGCTTTAAAACATAAGGCACAGTTGCATAACCAGATAAGATGCCACCAACACCTGAAGAGAAGTGCTGAGAAGTCTCGGAAGCAGCATTCCAATTCTCACTAGTAAAAATCCACAGCAAAGCATTCTTTTCCCAGATAAGATTCTGATGAGATGCTCTCTCTTTCTCATAAGAGTCTCCTCTCTATTCTTCTTCCTTCCTCTTCTTTCTCTTCTTGTCTACTCTAACTGCTTGCATGCAGTTGTTATGATATCTTTACACAATAGTGGCCTAATTCCAATTAGCTTACGTGACTGGGCCCAGTTTGGTCATCTGGGAACTGGCTAGGGACCGAGAGGAGCTTCCTGGGACCTAGATATCTTTATCAAAGTATACCTCCTTCCAGGAGGATAGCCAGTCCTCCCTGCTAGAGTGCACATTTCAACAGTTTCTTACCAAGGTCATGTAAGGGCAGCATCAGTTGAACAGAACAGACTTTACAAATTTATCTTTCCCTTACACCTTTATCATCTACCTTTTATTTCCTCCTTAGAGCTGCATGTAATGATTTCCAAGGAAGTTTTTTGTTTCCCCCAGCCTTTTAGAAACTGCCCCAATGGAACCCCATCTACAAATAGTTTCATGGCCTTCAAAATATTTTAGAACACTATTTAAACAAAGCCTCTGAAAACAAACTTAAGCAAGTTTAATAAATAATTGCATAAGGTGGCAGGTAATTACAGCTCATTAAGTAAGGCATTGATTCATTGACATTGAACTTACCGCCAAGAGCCCCATAACTCAAGCTTGACCAAAGCTTATCTAACGCATGTATTTTCTGTGAAAGGCACGTCATAGCCTTCTTGCATGTAGGAAAACTAGACAGCACTTCAGCAAAGTGCTTGGAGCCATTTTAAGCAGTGAAATCACCAAAAAAATCACAAAAATGCAAAAAATGTTTGGCACTAAATATACCATGAAAAGAATACTTGTTTACAGTATGACCTGAAACAAGAAAGTAGAGCATCGCCATGTTATACCTCAGCATATCGGGTGGCTCTAACTTTTTACTGTTCTGCACATTTCCACAAGTGACCCAAAAAGTACAGCAAACAGTGATTTGCGGGTTACAGATACATTCTAGCAAGTAGGTGGATTTGCAAAGACAGAATCACCGAATAATGAAGATCAGTTGTACTCCTGTGGTTCCAATAGATGGAAATCTGATTCCCAAACACTGTCCTCTCTCTGAGCTCCATTTCTAAGCTCCATTGTTGTCCTCACAGCCCAGCAATCCTCCCTACTTACCCTTCTTAAGTCTGCTTTTCTGGCTGAGGCGTCGAGACTGAGATGATGATCCTAAACAAGCTGGACTGGTACCCGCAGAAACTATATTATCTCTCTTTCGCCTTAAGCTAAAAACAAAACCAGATCTACTAGTACATAAGACAAAATACCTACATGACCCTTAAAATATTCTGTAACTTCTGTCATTAGCTAATTTCAACTAGTACAGCTACTTTTAACACTAACCCAAGAAACCAAGGATAGTTTTATCACATAGAAGTATAAGCCAATTCCACAACACTTGATTATTTCTAGCCAAAATAGCCTTCCAGGAATTTGTTTCAATACTGATTTTAGAATATAACTCACTTCCTTTTAGCATGCAAATCATTTCTCAATTCTCATGATTTTCCCTAAATCTTTGGCCTCTTAGGATGGACTTTTAAAAACACTCAAGATCTCTGTCCTCTGGTATTAATGTTGTTAGTGATTTCCTTTGACATGTCCCAGAGTTGAAATCTCCTACCCTCTCTGCAGTCCCACTCAGCTTCTTCTAGTCCATCTCAGTCACATCTTTGAATTCAAGCAAATGTGTATTTAGGAAGGCAAATACAAATGTTAAATAAATTGACGTCTAATTCAAAATCTGGCAGCCAGGAAATTAACACCTGTCGTTTATTGAGCGCCTCCTCTAAACCACACACCGAAAGTCACATTGCATGCGTTCTTTCTAATCCTTCCAACAATGTCATTTTAGAATACAGGATTCTGAGCCACCACAGCTTGGCAAGAACAGTCCTGCCAGGAGGCTACTCCAGGTGCACTGAGCCCCAGCTGCCTCCTGGGCCTCTGCCACCTGCTCTACAGGCATCACTGGTAGTGGCTATCCTCACCTCTCTCTGCAACCTCACCGGCTAGCCCAGCCTCCCCCAGGTGAGGACCTGGCCTCAGTACAGCCCTCCTGGCATGTGGCACAGCAGCAGCCCCAGCACCCAGGTGTGACACAACTCTGGCCAGAATCACAGAGGTCCGGCTCTCCTGCCGATTCTGGATTCAGATGAAGAAATTCACCAGGGCTGCGGGATCTGGTGTCCTTAGAAGTGATGCGTGTATGGGCCCAAGTGCAGAAAATCACCCAGAGAATCGAGTAGCACAACCTGTGAGACTGGGGGTAGCTACGAGCTGGCAGATGTGCGCCCCTCCCCTGGCCTCCTGGCTCTGCCTGTTCTGAGTCATGAGGGAACCACACACCCCAGCTGCAAGATGTCCTGTGGGACCAGCAACTGCCTAGCAGTTTGGTAACACACACCTCTACTCTTTTCCTGCCTCACTTCTCTTCTTCTCTCAGTCTTGTTGCCTTGGAATTGCAACTACTAAACCCTACTATGCAACCTCAGGGCAGGCTCTGGTATCCAGGAAACTTGGGTTAAGATAGCTTTGGAACCAGGAGTCCAGGTGTGCTCATTCCACCGAACCGTCCTGCCTCCTGCAGACATCCATTTTGTCTTGAAGTTAGCAACAATAATCAAATGCAAACTTGCCTGGTGCTTACCATGTGCCAGGCAATGGTGGTGTTTTGCACGTATTAACACCATCTACCCTGCTGACAGTCCTATGAAGTGGGTGCTATTCTTATCCCCTTTTTTACAGACAAGGAAACTGAGGCCACAGGCAGATTAAGTGTCTTGCTCAAAAAAACACAGCCACTTAACAGCCGCATCCTCCCTGGCCACTGGGCGCCCAAGCTCACAAGCACCGGCATAGCATCCTCCACCTGTGCTGCCATGCATTACCACATTGTAGTGTCCCCACCGTGCCCTGCGTCCTGCTCCACATCCATCCCGCAAACACAGGGCTTTAGACTACTGAAGGAAATCAACTTCCAAAGTAAACCAATCCAGATATTTACATGCTGTGAAGACAGCAGAAGATCACTCAGCATATCACAATGCAGACAGAGATAGCCCTGCCTAATGACCAAATTAAAACACCAGAGGAGACACAACACATTAGAACAACTAATCAAAGATGTTCACACAACTCTACTTAATAAAATAAATGGAATGACTAATGACATAAAGGAGATCAAGAAGACACTAGAAGAGCATAGAGGCATTTGAAAGAATAAATAGAAAAATAACAGATATCAGACAGATTAAAGTTGCTGTAGACCAAATAAAAAACATACTAGAGCCACACAACAGCAGATTTGAAGAGGCAGAAGAAAGAATAAGCAAACTGGAGGACAGCACAGCTGATTTTGAACACTCAAAACAGCGAATGGCAAAAAAGATGGAAAAATTTGAACTGGATCTCAGGGAAATGATGGACAAAACAAAGTGCACAAATATAAGAATCAGTGGTGTCCCAGAAGGAGAAGAGAGGAGTAAAGGGCTAGAAAGAGTAGTTGAGGACATAAAGGGGGAAATGTCCCAACCCTCATAAAGGACATAAATATACAAGTCAAATAAGCTCAATGAACTCCAAACAGAATAAATCAAAATAGGACTTCCCCAAGGCACACACTAATCAGTCTGACAAATGTTGAAAAGAAGCAGAAAATTCTGAAAGCGGCAAGAGAAAAACAATCTACGACATACAAGGGTAACTACATAAGACTGAGTTCAGACTACTCACCTAGCACCCTGAGGCAGGAAGGCAGTGGTATGATATATTCAAGATCCTGAAAGAGAGAGACTTCCAGCCAAGCATTCTGTACCTAGCCAAACTGTCCTTCAAAACTGAGGGAGAGATTAAAGTTTTCACAGACAAACAAATCCTGAAAGAATTTGTCAACAAGAGACTGACCCTACAAGAAATACTAAAGGGAGGGAGTTCTGCCAGCTAAAAAAAAAAGACTGGACAGGGAGGTCTGGAGAGGGCACAGGATTGAAGAGTACCAGCAAGGGTAACTTAAAGGATAAAAAGAGAAAGAGGGAAAAGAACATATAGATTTGACAAATAAAATCCAGAAGATAAGATGGTGGAGTCAAGAAATGCCTTTTCATAATAACTTTGAATGTTAATGGACTAAACTTACCAATGAAAAGGTACAGGTTGGCAGAATGGAAGAAATATAATCCAGCTATATACTGCTTACATGAGATTCAACTTAGACACAAGGATACAAATAGATTGAAAGTGAAAGGATGGAAAAAGATGTTCCATGCAAGTTGTAACCAAAATCACACAGGCACTTAATGGGAGTCAACTGTCTAGTCTATTCCTATTTTCTTTACCTAGACTCACCTAGACATGGCACTTTACTGCTCAGTTTCCTTGTCTAAAAGCAGAAAATAAAATATCTATTCTACATCCATAAGTGGTTGTCTGTGCTTAGGACTCTAGGATAGATGAGTTGTTAGACACATTTTGCTTTCAGTAGTACTAAATGAGAGAGAAAACAGCACATTCGACACTCCTGGAGATGCGAGTCTCACCCACCTGTCTCAGGTATTTAGATTAGAATCAAGAACTGACATCTCAGTAAGATTTGTTCCTCCTCTATTCATGACAATAATAATAATAATAACAAACTGTATTTGAAGAGAAAACATAAGAGGGCCCCTCCTGATTCCAAAGCTTGTTAATAACAAGTTTATGTGTGAGAGACTATACCATCACTGGAGTGACTTAAATAAATAAGGATACCAGAGTTCTTTATAAAAAAGAAGATAACATTGCTAAAAACTGTAGTCAGTCTTCTAAAAGTAATATTCTTCCATGTTAAATGAATAATCCTTTTCTTTTCATTTTTTGGGGGGGCGGGCAAGAACAGAGCATGCATGCATGCATCTTGGAGACGAAGATAACGGCAGTGAATTTATATCCACAGACTTTATTTTGGCAGAAAAGTTATGCTAAATAAAGTGATATAAACACTTCTCTCACTGAAGTGGTCTTAGACCACCTATGATTCAGTGGGAGAGCAACAAATGAGCAAAATAAATAAGTATTTTTCTCAAGATAAGGTCAGTCCCTTTTGATATGACTGAACATCCTTTGATTTCACTGGTTCCAAGTATCAAATGAAATCACTTTTGTTGACGTTGATGACGGGAGCACATGCTAGCCAAGAAAATGTCGCATTAATACAAAAGATTGAATCTCATCGTTTCTATTAACAACACTGCTTCTTTCTCTCAGAGTTGGTCTTGCATCTTATGGTGCCTGCCCCATTTGCTAGAATATAATAGAACCTTTCTCAGTCAGTACGATTCTTTCCAGCTGTCTAAACTCTGTGTTGCTTTTACTTTATAGTTCCTTTTGTAAATGAGCTAAGGGCCTGTGTCAGGGTGAGTTTCGGCAGCACAGAGAGCGTTTTCAGTGATAAACCAAGAATGTCACGTAGGAGAGGAATGAAGCAAACAGGTGTGAACTCCTCGAGACACTCTGCAGGGCTAATGGGCTCTCAGATTCTGTCACAACTGCTGATAAACAGCAAAGTCTCCATTTTTTACTTATTATGCTTTTGAGGCAGCTTGAAATCTGAGTAGCCTTATGTCAAAACATATTCACATCTTTCTAAGCCTCAGTTTTCTAATGTGTAAAACAAAATTGTAAGGGTAACATTAGAATTATAAGGATTAAAACATGTAAAGTAGGTGGCTTAGTGCTTGGGATATGACAGATGCTAAAGTATAACATTAGCCCCAGCTGCTCTAAGAGCTGTCAGACCTCTGCCCCAAGTCCATATTCCCATACAAGAACTGGCTTCCCTCCTAAGCACAGGAACTAGCAACTATTTGTATTTTGGGATAATTATAAAGACCTAGATCCTGGGGATGACATGGATGTGCCCCAACATACAGAAAACACTGCTACCAACTTCTGGGAACCAAATGGATTAAGCTAATATAGAGGTCCTCTTCCACGACAAACATGGAATTGCTGAACAAAACATATTTTTAGGACATTTTATGATAACAGCAGCAGCAGCAACAGAAACAATTAAGCACCCCAATTTCCGAGAGTAAATAAATCAATTAAAATCAGATGGTTATGCTGGAGCTGACGCTGGAATAGCTCACATGGTTTTGATATTGGATAAAAGCTGTGGGATTATAGTTTTAACCCCCACATGACTATTGGGAGACCTGGTCCCAGGACTGTGGGAAGCAGGGGTCTGGAAATAAGACTCCTACAGAAAGCATAGAGCCTCAAAGAGTCACCCTATGTGTTTAAAAAAGACTAGAAGAACTTTACCCAGAAGCTCTGGGAAGAACTTAGACACAGTTTGGTAATCACAAAATGAGAAACTTTATATTAAAATTATCCAGGATCACACCTTCCATCTTTCAGTAATAGAGGAATAGCTCCTATTGGATCAACCATCCCACAAATGCCAACTGTAAACTCTGGACAAAAATTTTTAAAATAACCACATGAAGAAAAATTGAAAGCAGAAAGTTAATGAAGGAGAGTCTACATTTGGAAAAAAGGCCTGGCATTGCCTTTCTCTCAGGTCCTAGTCAATGCAAGTGAGGCAACTAAAACCAGAAAATCCATACTCACTTGAAGAAGCAGAGAACAGACTTAATAGCAATCAAGCAGCTGGAAAGTGAGGTAGGAAATACAGGAAAGAAGAGAAAGGGCTCCAGAAAGGGAGCCCCAAAATTTGTATAGGCTAATATCTGAATCATGCATATGTGGGGTACACCCCAAAGCAGCCCAGTAGCACTAAAATAAACCAAGTGGAATGTGCTGCTGTCCATAGCAAGAGAGTTTAGAATGTGAGTCTAGACTGAAGAAGCTGGATACACCCCAAGCAGAAATAAACACAAAGAAAATCATATGCAAAAACATCAAAGTCAAGCTGCTGAAAAATACAGAGAAAACGCAAATCTTGAAAGAAGCCAAAGAAAAATTATTTCATTCAGAAGAACTACACTAATGACCACTAACTTCTCATTAAGCAAATGGGATGCCAGAAGACAGGGAAAAACATCCTAAGTCTCAATAACCATGAAACTGAATAAACAAATAAATGTTACGTTCCCCAAACTAATCTATTAATTCAAATTGGAACAGAACTATTCTCAGAACTTGACAATATGACCCTAAAATTCATAAAAGAAAATGACAAAGAATAGTAAATAAGACTTTCCCTACCAGATATCAAGAATTATTATCAAACTGGAGAACTCAAAAGAGTACAGTAATGGCACAGAAATAGATAGGCAAATAATACTGAAAAGAGAACCTAGAGAGAAATCTATGCATATTTGGGATTTTGGTATATGGAAATGGCATGAAAAAAATTAGTGGTGAAAGAATGAACTATTCAATAAATGATGCTAGAACAATTAGCAATCCATAAGATATGTAAAATAAAATTAGTTTCCTATCACCTCACAGTTGCTGTAAGAATAACTTCCATATATAGTAAGTCTAAATGTGGACAAGAAAAAAATTAAACTTTAGAATAAAATAAAGAAGAATGTCTTTATGACCTCAGGGTAAAGAAGGAAATCTTAACGATACATAAAAATGCATAAATCATAAAGGAAAAACTGACAAATCCAATACATTAAATGTAAAACTTCTGTTAGACAAATGGCAAAAAAGTTAATAGAGAAACTCAGATTGGGCAAAGACATGAAGCATATATAAAGAACTCCTATAACTAAATAAGAAAAAGGTCCAAAGCACATTAGAAAACAGGCCAAGAATATAATGGCATCCCATTATGCAGGCAATAATGGAGATCTTGGGGAGAGCCACACCCAAGAGGTGTGGGATTTAGTTTATCCTCCAGAGCAGCTAGTAAATAGCCAGGAAGAGTACAGAACAACTGCTGGGGCCACGTCAGTGACCGAACATACAGCGTACCCCAGTCTGGACCAGCTGGACTGGCTGCGAGCCCCCCAAGAACCGTGAGTTCCCCAAGCTGCGATGCCTGGTACCCCGTCCCCACAGGCTGCTTCCCAGAAGGGAAAGGAAAGGGGCTTTACCAGCAGCAGGGGCTGAGCCCAACCAAACACCAATTGGGAATTAATTCACAAATTCTGACTACTAAAATTAGGCCCCCAGCTCAGCTGAACCTCAAGTAAAAGTGGAAGTCACTGGTTTTTGCCCCAGCACAGAGGAGGTAGGGCTGACAGAAAAAAAAAAAAACAGGTTTTTTTTTTTATCTGAAAAGGTCTGGGCCCTGCAGGAAAGGAGGGGGCACATAGGACCTGGAGATACACAGAGCAACGTACCAACTTAAGCTCTTGATTGGCAAACCCAAGGAATGGGTCCTGCACTGAAAAGGATTTTTCATTTTGTCTTTTGTGGCTATGTTTCTACAGATTGATTACTCTTCGGATACAGCTGCAAGGCTTCTTGGGCTCAACTGCCCCGGGCATAGGCAGAAACAAGCTTGTTTGGGGGCTTCTCTGGAGCCTGTGTCTTCCCCAGGAGAGGGGTGGGACCCAGCTCAGGTGGAATCCCTCCTTCAAGGAATTCAGACCCCAGGGTTTGGAAAAGTGAAGCGATTAAAGCCAGCCTACAATCTCTCCTCTGTCTCCACCATGTCCCCCACAGGGAGAATCTGCTGAAATTAAAGGTACCGCATCACCTTATGCTGGTGGGACCCACTGGCAGCAAAGCACCACATACTGGGCAGGATAGGAAAAATGCAGAGTCCAGAGATTTTATAGGAAAGCCTTTTAATCTGCTGGGTCTCACCCTCAGGGAAAACTGATGCAGGTGACTCTTTCCTCCTGATAGGAGATTAGTTTGGTCTGGGAAAACCTGACTGGGGTCTATAATACCTAAGTAGACCCTCCTAAGGTGTGGGGGAAAGGCACCATACAGGCAGGGCAAGAAATAAAACAACAAGAACTGAAAAATTCTGATCTATTAAACAAATCCTAAGCTAGAGGACTAGAATAAGCTGAACTGAATTTTAAAAAACAGATAGACAACAAAGTCATCCAGCAAGAAAATCCTAGGAAAACAAAAAGTGTAAACAATCTCCATAATAAACTAATTAAGGTAATTAAATGTCTGGATGCCAGCAAAAAATAACGAATCATACTATGAAAATTGAAGAAATGGCCCAAAGGAACAAACCAACAATTCAAATAAGATACAGGAGTTGAAAAAATTAATTCAGAATGTTCGAACAGATATGGAAAACCTCAGCAAAAATCAAATCAATGAATTGAGGGAGGATATAAAGAAGGCAAGGAATGAACCAAAAGAAGAAATTGAAAGTCTGAAAAAACAAATCACAGAACTTATGGGAATTAAAGGCACAGTAAAGATATTTAAAAAAAATGGAAACTACAATGTCAGATTTCAAGAAGCAGAAGACAGGATTAGTGAACTGGATGATGGGACATCTGAAATCCGACAAGCAAAAGAAAATATGGGGAAAAGAATAGAAAAATATGAGCAGGGACTCAGGGAATTGAATGACAACATGAAGCACACGAATATACATGTTGTGGGTGTACCAGAAGGAGAAGAGAAGAGAAAAGGAGGAGAAAAACTAATGGAGGAAATTATCATTGAAAATTTCCCAACTCTTATGAAAGACTTAAAATTACAGATCCAAGAAGTGCAGCATAGCCCAAAGAGAATAGATCCAAATAGACGTACTCCAAGACACTTACTAATCAGAATGTCAGATGTCAAAGAGAAAGAGAGAATCTTGAAAGCAGCAAGAGAAAAACAATCCATCACATACAAGGGAAACCCAATAAGACTATGCACAGATTTCTCAGCAGAAACCATGGAGGCAAGAAGACAGTGGGATGATATATTTAAGATACTAAAAGAGAAAAACTGCCAACCAAGAATTCTTTATCCAGCAAAACTGTCCTTCAAAAATGAGGGGGAATTTAAAACATTTGCAGACAAAAATTGGGATTTGTGACCAAGAGACCAGCTCTGCAAGAATACTAAAGGGAGCACTAGGGACAGATAAGAAAAGACAGGAGAGAGAGGTGTGGAGAAGAGTATAGAAATGAAGACTATCAGTAAAGGTAAAAAGAAGAAAAATTAGATATGATGTATAAAACCCAAAGGCAAAATGGTAGAAGAAAGTACTGCCCATACAGTAATAACACTAAATGTTAATGGATTAAGCTCCCGAATCAAAAGACATAGACTGGCAGAATGGATTAAAAACAGGACCCATCTATATGTTGTCTACAGGAAACGCATCTTAGACTCAAGGATAAACATAGGTTGAAAGTGAAAGGTTGGGAAAAGACATTCCATGCAAATAACAATCAGAAAAGAGCAGGAGTAGTAACTTCCAACAAATTAGACTTCAAATGTAAAACAGTTAAAAGAGACAAAGAAAGACACTATGTATTAATAAAAGGAACAATTCAACAAGAAGACATAACAATCATAAATATTTATGCACCAAGCCAGAATGCTCCAAAATACATGAGGCAAACACTGAAAAGAGAAATAAACACATCTACCATAATAATTGGAGACTTCAATTCCCCACTCTCATCAACGGACAAAACATCTAGACAGAGGATCAATAAAGAAACAGAGAATTTGAATAATACAATAAATGAGCAAGACTTAACAGATGTACATAGAACATCACACCCCACAACAGCAGGATACACCTTTTTCTCAAGTGCTCATGGATCATTCTCAAGGAGAGACCATATGCTGGGTCACAAAGCAATAAATTTAAAAAGACTGAAATCATACAAAATGCTTTCTCAGCTCATAAAGGAATGAAGCTGGAAATCAATGATAGGCAGAGGGTCAGAAAATTCACAAATATGTGGAGGCTCAACAACACACTCTTAAACAACCAGTGGGTCAAGGAAGAAATTACAAGAAAAATCAGGAAATATCTCGAGGAAAATGAAAATGAAAACACAACATATCAAAATTTATGGGATGCAGCAAAGGCAGTGCTAAGAGGGAAATTAACTGCCCTAAATGCCTATATCAAAAAAGAAGAAAGAGCAAAAATCAAGGAATTAACTGTCCACTTGGAAGAACCAGAGAAAGAACAGCAAATTAACCTCAAAGCAAGCAAAAGGAAAGAAATAATGAAGATTAGAGCAGAAATAAATGAAATTGAGAGCATGAAAACAATTGAGAAAATCAACAAAACCAGAAGTTGGTTCTATGAGAAAATCAATGATTCATGGACCCTTAGCAAGGTTGACAAAAAGAAAAAGAGAGAGGATGCAAATAAATAAAATCAGAAATGGAAGAGGAGACATAATCACTGACCCCACAGAAATAAAGGAAGTAATGAGAGGATACTATGAACAACTTTATGCTAATAAACTAGACAATGTAGATGAAATGGACAACCAACATTGACTCGAGAAGAAATAGACAACCTCAATGAACCAAACAAAGTAAAGAAATTGAATCAGTCATTAAGAAGCTTCCCAAAAAGAAAAGTCCAGGACCAGATGGCTTCACATGTGAATTCTACCAAACATTCAAGACAGAATTACTCTTCAAAAAAATTGAAGAGGATGGAAAGCCACCTAACTCATTCTACAAAACCAACATCACCCTCATACCAAAGCCAGACAAAGATATTACAAGAAAAGAAAGCTACAGACCAATCTTTCTAATGAACATAGATGCAAAAATCCTCAACAAAATTCTTGCAAATCGAATCCAGCAGCACATTAAAAAAAATTATACACCATGACCAAGTAGGATTCATGCCAGGTATGCAAGGATGGTTCAACATAAGAAAATCAATTAATGTAATATACCATATCAACAAATCAAAGCAGAAAAATCACATGATCATCTCAATTGATGCAGAGAAGGCATTTGACAAAATTCAACATCCTTTCTTGTTGAAAACACTTCAAAGGGTAGAAATAGAAGGGAACTTCCTCAACATAATAAAGGGAATATATGAAAAACCCACAGATAACATCATCCTCAATGGGGAAAAACTGAAAACTTTCCCCCTAAGATCAGGAACAAGACAAGGATGTCCACTATCACCACTGTTATTCAACATTGTGTTGGAAGTTCTAGCCAGAGCAATTACACAAGAAATAGAAATACAAGGCATCAAAATTGGAAAGGAAGAAGTAAAACTCTCACTGTTTGCAGATGATATGACACTATACGTTGAAAACCCTGAAAAATCCACAGCAAAACTAGTAGAGCTAATAAATGAGTACAACAAAGTGGCAGGATATAAGATCACCACCCAAAAATCTGTACTGCTTCTGTACACTACTAATGAACAATCTGAGGGGGAAATCAAGAAAAAAAATCCATTTACAATTGCAACTAAAAGAATAAAATATTTAGGAATAAATTTAACTAAAGAGACAAAAGACCTATACAAAGAAAACTACAAGAAATTGTTAAAAGAAATCACAGAAGACCTATATAGATGGAAGGGCATAGTGTGTTCATGGATTGGAAGATTAAATATAGTTAAGATGTCAATTCTACCTAAACTGATTTACAGATTCAATGCAATACCAATTAAAATCCCAAAAACTTACTTTTCGGAAATAGAAAAACTAATAACCAAATATATCTGGAAGGGCAGGGTGCCTCAAATAGCTAAAAGCATCCTGAGGAAAAAAAAATGAAGTTGGAGGTCTCATGCTACCTGACTTTAAGGCATATTATGAAGCTACAGTGATCAAAACAGCATGGTACTGGCATAAAGATAGATATACTGACCAATGGAATAGAATAGAGTGTTCTGATATAGACCCTCTCATCTATGAACAATTGATCTTTGATAAGGCAGTCAAGCCAACTCACCTGGGACAAAACAATCTCTTCAATAAATGGTGCCTAGAGAACTGGATATCCCTATGCAAAAGAATAAAAAAGGATCCATATCTCACACCCTATACAAAAATTAACTCAAAATTAATCAAGGACCTAAACATTAGATCTAAGACCATAAAACTGTTAGAAGAAAATGTAGGGAAATATCTTATAAATCTTATAATAGGAGGTGGTTTCCTAGATCTTACACCCAAAGCACGAGCACTGAAGAAAGAAAGAAAGAAATAGGAACTCCTCAAAATTAAGCAATATCATTGCTAGGTATCTACTCAGAGGACATGAGGGCAAGAAAACAAAGGACATTTGCACACCAATGTATATAGCAGCATTATTTACAATTGCTAAGAGATGGAAACAGCCAAAATGTCCGTCAACAGACAAGTGGCTAAGCAAGTTGTGGTATATACATACAATGTGGAATATTATGCAACTGTAAGACAGAGTAAAGTCAAGAAGCATGTAACAACATGGATGGACCTTAAGGACATTATGCTGAGTGAGATTAGCCAGAAACAAAAGGACAAATACTGTATGGTCTCACTGATGTGAACTGACATTAGCGAATGAACTTGGAGAATTTCAGTTCGTAACAGAGACCATCAGGAGATAGAAATACGGTAGATATTGCGTAATTGGAACTGAAGGGATACAGATTGTGCAACAGGACTTATTGTAAAAATTCAGAAATGGATAGCACAATTGTAGCTAACTGTAATACAATAATGTTAGAACACTGAATAAACTTGAATGTGAGAATGATAGAGGGAGGAGGCCTGGGGGCACAAATGAAATCAGAAGGATAGACAATAAAGACTGAGATGGTATAATCTAGGAATGCCTAGAGTGTATAATGACAGTGACTAAATGTGCAAATTTAAAAATGCTTCTGTATGAGGAAGAACAAAGTAATGTCAGTAACGCAGGGTGTTGAAAATAGATGGTAATTAATATTTTAAAACTTTAACCTATGTGTGAGACAAGCAAAAATGTTTATTTGGTACAAAAATTTATATTCTGACTAGTGCATTTCCTAATACAACTTATGTGGACAACTTAATCAAACACCATAGTACTTGGAACCTTGTGTAGGGCATGAGATTTTGTAGGTTTGTCCAGTGTGGTGCCCAGATAAATCCCAGAGCTATTTGAACAATGAGTAGGGAAGTATTTGCAGAGTCCCCTAAGGGGAATGATGAGAAGGGGAAAAATTCAACTTCCCCAAGTGGAGAATTCTTGATATTCTCACAGGCAGTTGGGACAGCAAAAGCAATAGGCTGAGTCTCCAATCTTGGGGTTTGTTCATATGAAACTTAATCCCGCAAAGGGTAGGCTAAGCCTGCTTAAAATTGGGCCTAAGAGTCACCCCCGGGCAGGCCACAGTGGCTCAGCAGGCAAGAATGCTTGCCTGCCATGCCAGAGGACCCGGCTTCGATTCCCGGTGCCTGCCCATGTTAAAAAAAAAAAAAAGACAAGAGTCACCCCCAAGAGAGCCTCTTCTATTGCTCAGATGTGGCCTCTCTCTCTCGGCCGACACAGCAAACAAACTCACTGTCCTCCCCCTCTCTATGTGGGACATGACTCCCAGGGGTGTGGCCCTTCCTGGCAATGTGGAATAGAAATCCTAGAATGAGCTGGGACTCAGCATCAGGAGATTGAGAAAATCTTCTCGACCAAAAGAGGGAAGAACAAAATCGGACAAAATAAACTGTCAGTGGCTGAGAGATTCCAAACAGAGTCGAGAGGTTATCCTGGAGGTTGTTCTCATGCATTAAATAGATATCACCTTGTTAGTCAAGATGTAACGGAGAGGCTGGAGGGAATGGCCTGAAAATGTGGAGCTGTGCTCTGGTGGCCATGTTTCTTGAAGATAATTGTATGATGATATGGCTGTCGCAGTGTGACTGTGTGGTTGTGAGAACCTTGTGTCTGATGCTCTTTTTGTCTACCTTATTGATGGATAATTAAAACACATGGATTAAAAATAAATAAATAATAGGGGGAACAAATGTTAAAATAAATTTAGTAGATTGAAATGCTGGTGATCGGTGAAGGAAAGGGGTAAGGAGTATGGTATGTATGAATTTTTTTCTGTCTTTTTATTTCTTTTTCTGAACTGATGCAGATGTTCTAAGAAATGATCAAGATGATGAATATACTAGTATGTGATGATATTGTGAGTTATTGATTATATAACAAGAACGGAATGACCATACGATAAGAATGTTTGTGTTTGTATGTGGTTATGTATCATAAATAAAAAGTAAATTAATTCAAAAAAAGAAAGGGGGGTAAGGGGTTCGGTATGTATGAATTTTTTTCTGTTGTCTTTTTATTTCTTTTTCTAAATTGATGCAAATGTTCTAAGAAATGATCATGATGATGAATATGCAACTATGTGATGATCTTGTGGATTACTGATTATATGTGTAGAACGGAATGATCATATATTAAGAATGTTTGTGTTTCGTTGTTGCCATATTTTGTTTAAAAATTTTTAAATTAATAAAAAAAAAATTTTAAAAAGAACATATGCAGGCAAATTTACCAAAGATGAATTCTGAATGGCCAATAAATCTTTAAATATGCTAAACTTTTTCAGTAATCAAAGAAGTCATATTAAAATAATGTAGGTACCATTTCACATTCATTGGGTGTAATATATAAGGGTAAAATATAAGGGTAATATGCAATTGCAAGTCTGAAATTACAGTGCATTGGTGAGGTAAGAGAACTCTCATGCACTGCTGGTAGGAGGGTAAACTGGAATACTGTAACCCTTTGGTAAAGAATTTGGTGGCATCTAGAACACCTGAAGATGGCATAACCTACCAGACAGTAATTCTTCCTCTAAGTATATTCACAAAGAAACATCCCCACATGGGTACAATAAATCATCTATGAATGGGCTCTGAAGCACTGTTTGTAAGAAAGAAACTGGACAACTCAACTGTTTATCAGAGAATGGATAAATGAATTAAAATTTATATATAGATATATGTGTGTGTGTATGTGCATATGTTACTGAAATACTGCACAACAGAGAAAATAAATGGAACGATATTACATGAGTCAGTATGAATAAATCTCAATGCAACGTTTAGTGAATAAAATCAGCTTATAGTTTGTGTTTAAGATTTTAAAAACATAGAGCAATCCTGTACGTTGTTGTCTGTGAACATAAACATATGTAGAAGTATGACATAAAAAGCAATTAAGGAAATGATATACAACAACCTCAAAAGAATGGTTAACTCTGGGGGTGGGGTGGGAAAGGAATTCAATTAGGATGGGGCATAAACAAGACTTCAAAATGTATCAGTAACATTTTCTTTCTTTCATAATTTAAGAATCTGAAGGATATATGTTTAAACCATAAACCTTAAGTTAAATTTGAATTTTACAGTATTAGGTTTTTATTTCTTAAATATTAACTTCCATATTTTCAAAATATTTAATTTAAAGCAAAATAAAAATACTGCTACCAAACATACATGGCATTTGACTATCATTATTAGAGCTGATGCTGGCTTATGATTTTTGCATTACTTGCAAAAAATAAGCAATAAGGGGAAGTCACAGACACACACTCAGCGGCCATCTCCCAGCCTTCGCCCACCCCTCACCCCCCACCTTCTTTCAATTTATTTCCATTCTGCAGCCTGGGGAGATGTCAGGTCTTATGAAAAGGCCCAAGCATACTGTAAACCCTGAAACCAGGAACAAGCACCCCTAGCTGCTGATCAGAAAAGGAACTCTCAGTGGCAGGGCCCCCTCCCCTGCAGTATATAAATACTCAACACTCAAATAGTGCAGGGTCTCTCCTCTCCGACGTGAAGTGGGGAGTGTGGAGCTGCCATCCACCGATGGTGACCTGAGCAGCTGGCCTCCCCAGGAGAATGAACACAATGGGATCACTTCCTCAGCTCTTTTGGACCCTATATCCTATGAATGTAATAAATTGGTCGTTTGCTGAAAGTTTCTGTTGTGCCTGCAAACTAAAAGTGCAAATTTTCCTCTCTTTCAACAGACAACATTCTCACCTTAGATCCTTTTACTGGTCACATCTTGATTTAAGACTCATGTTTCTCCCTAGACTTAGTGTTATAAAATATCTAATGATACTCACAAAAGTATTTATGCTATGAACTTATCATTCCCTGTTACATAGTTTCACTTACAAATCACTTACAAGAAGTTCTTAGCAACCACATATTAGAAAAAGACAACCAACCATCTGCATCAATCATTTCAAGACCTCAGTCATTTGTTCACTCTGTAACATCATGACAAATAGAGTCACGCTTACATAGATGTGGGGCTGGAAAGCAAGCCTTTGAAGATGCTGTACCTTGACTCAAAAACCTACAAGATGTGTCCAGTTAAATCTCTCCAGCCACTGCCCCCCCCACCCCCCACCCCCCCCACACACACATGCATACGTGATTAGGCAATAATCCAAGTGCGTTATCATAGGAGTCCAGGCTCTTTACAATGTATCTCAAATGCCTTCACAACCCAACCTTCCCTTTAAGCTCTACTCATTCTCAACTTTCTGGTTAAACTGGTTCTGGGAATCCAACCTGAGTCCAATCAGTCTTCTGGATACAGCTGCCAATTGGCAGGAAACCAAGAGATACACGCTGAGCTCCACCATGACCACGCAATCAGCAAAACCCACGCTGTGGGCAACTTCTACTGATCAAATGGCCCAGGCCACTCCACAGAAAAAGGGAAAGGGAAAAAAAAGGTGACAAGAGAATGAAAGTGATTCAAAACACATATTGAAAAACACTTAAACAGGCAAGATTCAAACTCCAGTGTCTAGGAATGTACACAGGCAATAGACCCGTTAAGAAACACAGTGATTCAATGAGACTCTGTGAATGTGAAAACCTTGTGTCTGATGCTCCCTTCAGCTACTATATCAACAAAAGAGTAGAACATATGGAATAAAAATAAATAATAGGGGGAACAAACGTTAAAATAAATTTAGTTTGAAATGCTAGTGATAAATGAAAGCAAGGGGTAAGGGGTATGGTAGGTATAATCTTTTTTTCTCTATTATCGTTTTATTCCTTTTTCTGATGTCTTTTTATTTCTTTTTCTAAATCGATGCAAATGTTCTAAGAAATGATGAATATGCAACTATGTGATAATATTAAGAATTACTGATTGT